>JAODLI010014434.1:0-48214 GCA_027575585.1 Percopsis omiscomaycus | reverse complement strand
GAGAGAGAGCGCGAGAGAGAGAGAGAGAGAGAGAGAGAGAGAGAGAGAGAGAGAGAGTGAGTGTGTGTCTGGCACATCCCGTGCACATGCTGCGTTGAAGACATTACTGCCCTCTCTGCTTTTACCAGCAGCTAATGTTTCCTAAACTAGTGTTGTCCCTGCACACACACACACACACACACACACACACACACACACACACACACAGACAGGAAGCGGGAGCTTATTGTGAAGCTGAAAAGCTTGATGTGTGTGTGTGTGCGTGCGTGCGTGTGAGACCCCTCTCATGGGTCTCATCTTGTGGAACAAACCACCCTTGATGACCAGATAACATATTCGTCATCGCTGTAATGCAGCACAATATGGTGGCCAGCACTCACTTCAGTCAATGAAAGACCAATAGAAGAGCCAAGGGGACAAAGATGTTTCTGTCCTCCTCCAAAGGGGGAATAATGGTCACGGAAGGGGTGGGGTTGGGGTGGGGAGAATGACATTTAGACCGATGCAAAAAGGAAACTGGAACCTAGGAAACTAGCATGTTAAGCTCAATACTATTATATTTTTGCTAATAATATTGCTAAAGAATAGCTGCATGGGTCTTTTTTTGTTTTTTTTCGTTCCTGGTCCGTTACAACATCCCGCCATACTTCAAGCCCACAGTTATTTTGATTGTTGTTTCAATTTTATTTGTGTTTTGTATTCTCTCTTTTTGTACGGTGAGTTACATCCTTTCTTTTCAAATGGTCTGTATTTTGTATTTTTAGAAACTTATTTTCCTCACTATCATTCAATGCTTTTTAGTGCCTAATTTTCCCCTTAGGGAACGTGTTTTCATACCTCATCTTTTCACCAGCATTAGTGGAAAAGCTAACATCACCTAACAAAGATAACAATCTGAACTGAAAACCCAGAACAAAAATAAAACAATGTCATTCTGTCATTCAGCTGGGGGTTTCACCACATGGGCCTACTAGGCCTAATGTCCATTACATTATTAGCGTCAGCTTACATCAAGCAATACTGTACGTACTAATGTCTGATATGCTGCCTGTCTTATTAGACTTTTAGCTTAATTTCGCTGTGCACCTTTATCACCAGATATTATTCTGTAATAATCATTTGCTTGTTTAATCGCCCACTCTGCGGAGTTTGCAGCTCTGTCCTGGAAATGGAATCACACTTTCAAGTCCTTAATAAAGGTTTTTTTGCATAATCATTTTAACATTGTTTTTGGACTGTGTGTAGATCGTGTGGATTTGTGAATCCCTGTGAGAAAAAAGCATACAAATAACACAAATAGACTTGACATAATGGAATGAAATTAAACAACTAAATGAATGGGATTGTGATTGACGACAACAGTGTTGATTTGAGCGCAAACAGCTGACATGGTGACATCAATAGCTTTCATCTGGCAAATACTATAAAGGATAGGAGGTCCATTCCTAATTGAGGTATGTTGATATTTAAATGACAGAAATGATGAACATTTGACAACACAAATTAAATATTACTTTTAAAGATCACCACATATACAGGAAATGCACCAACAACAACAGATGCTTGAGATCCACCCTGGTCACCAAGACGACTATACACACAGATCAGCATCTGAGATGAGGAGGATGATAATGATGATGATGACGATGGCGCAACGATAATCACTGACAGTAATGCGCGGATACACTGGCCGGAATCACCCCAAACGCTTTCAACGGAAGTGCATGAATTGAAACATTTCATTTGTGATCATTTATATTTAACGCCATCGCCATCCATGATTCATTTCCCTCCTCATTCCCCCGACTTTTGAGGGGGGCTATCGTCCATGCCTAATTCACAGAGTGTGAAGCATTATCCTCACTTATTATGTCCAATAATATCAATCTATTCGCTTCATAATAATTACTTCAACCGATGGGCAATGACAATTTTTCCTCTTTGAGGATTGGCCGTTGTGCTGGTGGTTTAAGGACATGGAAAAACAATGGCGGGCGGGTTTAGGAAGCTGCTAGAAGGGTCCTACGCCAATCTATGCTAGTGTTTTGTTCTTCTGTGTGTGTGTGCTGTTAGGGATCGCAATACATCTCAATTAGAGAAAGGGGAGTGAATGTCCTTGTGTGAATTAGGCCTATAACCAGAGCTCCTATTGTGTGTGACGGTCTGTGTGTGTGTGTGCGCGCCCGCGCGCGCGTGTGTGTGCGTGTGTGCACGGGCAGGGGCGTGTACATCAATTTCCCGCTGCCCGTCTGCCAGCTGGTGTGTGCTGGGGATTCTGGGAGACAACAGGGGGCTCTGTGCTCTGGCTCTGCCCCTGTGCTGATGGCAGAGCTGGGTTCCCCTCACCTTTAAGCTCATTGGCCCATTGGTGGGTTTGACACCTGAGACCGGAGCTACAATGCACACGCGCGTACACACACACACACATTCACACAATAAAGGACATGCTGAGAGACTCATTTCTTTTAGGAGCAATAGGAGCAATAGAAGTTTCAAAGTTGACTATGAATTACTTTACCTTTGTTCCGCAAAGAATATTGACTCAAAATGGCCTGCCTGTCATCTCTCACAGTAGCCTATGTGTTGCTGATGGGTGGGCGGGGATGGGGTTTCTTTGTAGCAAACGGAATGCTACGACATTAGACGGGCTGCGGACATTCTACCACTATAGTTCGTCAAAACTCAGCATTTAAAGTGCAATGCCATTTACTGGATAGTTCTCCCCTGTTCATGGCAATGTTGGAAATAAAAGTCCCATTGTTCAATCACTGTCTCAGTTAACGTTACCTACAGTTTTGCCTCATGCAGTTCCCCCTGGCTTGCAAGCTGTGAAATGCATTGCTGAAGCATAATCCTCATTGGATGTTCTCCTTTCAGAGAAAATATGAAATGTTTCAAGCAGACAGAGCTCAGCTTTATATGGTCAAGGAAGAGAGAAGGTGATGAGAGATTGAGTGCAGGTACAGTAGCCTAAGGCTCACTATGTCCATTTGCCCCCAACTCCTCCTTTACAATTATCAAGGTATGGGCTACTTGCCTATACAACTGCCACTCAACTGAGTGGCAGTTGTATGTTTGCTAAATGTATGTTTGCTTACATTTAGGTAGAAACATTTTGTCTGATACAACATTTAATCTTGTTATGTTTTGTTCACTAAATCATTTGTAGTAGAGACAATTGAGGAATCCAGGAAGACCAGAAAGAGACAGGCAGGAACAGCAGTAGATCACTTTCTGGACCTTGGTATTTGAAAAAGTTTGTGTACGGCCCTGATTGGAATTATGTTTTTGCGAAACAATGCAAGTCAATGACAAAAATATAAATTATACCGTTTACTGTCTCTGGAAAAAAACATATTTACCTAAATATTCTTCAATATAGAGTATGTCTTAAGGCTTTCAAATATAACTGTTGGGATACTTTAATATATGTTCCTATGTTGAGTCTTCGGAGCTAGAGCTGAGCTGGCAGTTAAAAAAAAAAATATATATATATATATATATATATAGAAACATTCGCTTGGAGTTGAGCCAAACCAAACTAAACCTGTAGTGGAAGAGATTGGAAGAGATAGTTGGCAACACAATGGCTCTCTCTCTCTCTCTCTCTCTTTACTGGCTCAATCCACTAGCAACAATGTCCTCTCTCTTTAAACGAACCCCTCCCTCATTCTCCCTGTATTGGTCTCAAGTCCTGCCTCCCCACCTCTCTCGCTCTCTCTGGCACTTATTTTCATCTGCTGCCATTCCTCTTTTGAATGTTCATTCTCTCTATCTCTCTCTCCCTCTCTCTCTCTCTCCCTCAAACTAATTGAGGCAGGTGGCGTCTTTTTTTCCTCCAGCCTCTCAAAGCCACTCAGCACTCCCACATTCTAGATCTCTCGATTATATCTGGTGTGCGCGCGCGTGTGTGTGTGTGTGTGCGTTAGCCTTTGTATGAGAGTGAATCCAATGCCAGTGCGAGGAGTCTTGAGGCAAGTGAATTGTCCCTGTGTGTGTGTGTGTGTGTGTGTGTAACGAGACAGTGTGTTGATGATAGCAGTGGAATTCTAATGGCTCTTTTCTCTTACAGCCCTGGTCTCTCTAAAAGCCACTCTTCAGGCCTCAACATGCAATTAATCAATTCAGCTTGGTAAGAGCATTGATCGATCTATCTATCAATATACACAGTATATATGTACATACAGTACATACACAAGCAGACGAATGATAGGGCCTAATTGTGGCTCTTGCAAAAAAGTCTAGAGCGGGAGGGATAGAAAGTGAATGAAAACAGACAAGGAGAGAGACCTAGCCACAATGGATCCTGTCAATTAAAGGAGGATTCATTGTTTGGCTGACAAAGTTAACAGTCCAATAAATGGCCTCCATCAACTGCTGATGCATCTTACAGCCCCGTATGAGTGAACAAAAGCTAATGCACTACACTTGGCACACACTTTATTTATGCAGCTATCTCGGTTAAAAAGCTTCTCTCATTTTGGACGTGTTCATATCTGGAAGGGAGAGAACCGAGGAGGGGACACAATTTAATCAATGGCGTTGATGTACAAGGGCAAAGGTGTCACTATTTTCTGGCTGCCTAGTTTGTCTTCCAGATATAAAATGGGAGAATACAAAAGCAGACACATAGGAATAATGCTGTGTCCCATTAGCCCCCAACAGCCCCAAAGTTTTGCACGTACCGTTTTCACTTTGAATTTAGTTGTAGTGCCCGTTGATCCCTCCAGATGGTGCGCCGGATGGAGAAATTCACAAACTCAGAAGTGAGTGGAGAAGAAATTTTGTACATTTGTTTAACTATGGCAAAGATGTCTACCCACAGTTCTAGTAAAGAAGTTTACAAAATTATTTTTCTTCATAATGGAGCATTAAGAATGGCAGTATACGGATTTCCATGAGCACAAAGATAACTATTTATAATGTATGTAACTGCTGGTATTTAACTACACATTGACTTTATAGTGCCTTGCCTTGTACAAATGGTCGCTAAGTATATTGTAACAAGTATGTTGTATGTATGCTAGGGGTAAATGGAACACAGCTTTGATTTCACTGGAGAAACACTTGCCTGGTTTTAAAAGATAAGGCGGGTGTTTAGAAACAATGGTGCATTAGGGGTGGGAGAAGTTAGTTTGATATAACAAAAAGGCATTTGCACTAAAATAAATTAAAATAAATAAATAACAAAACAAAAATATATATATATATATATACACACTACCGGTCAAACGTTTTAGACAGTTTTTCATGATTTGAAGCCTACTGTCTTCTCTTCTAAGGTAGTTCTGACATAGCCAGGAGGTTGTGTGTATATATATATATATATATATATATACATACTTACATACTTACATAAATACATACATACAGGTATTTCGCAACGTCCAAGGGGGTTGGGAATGGCGCTTCATCTTCTCCCGTTGGGTATCGCCGACGTGCGGCCCACCAGCCTCCTGCTCACCTGGATCCAATGATACCCTCATTGGGTCATTGGTTTCACCTTTAGGGAGGGTATAAGTGCGGGGGGCTTTGGGGTGTCATTGTGTGCCTAGTACTCGGTTAATGGTTCCAGCGGCTGAGAGCCAGGTGTTCCACAGTTATTGTGCATATATGAAATGCAGAGCTTCGCCTCGCACTTCCACTCAAACCAACCATGCCATTAAAGATTTGTATTTTTTGTACTAAAAAAAAAATTATACATTTTCAGCTGTCATATTTAAAAAAATGTGTTCTCCTATTGCAGAACACATCCTAGAGTGGACATGCCCTTTAAACTGTATCTAAAAGCAAGAGGGTAATCAATCTTCACGGAAACAATTCTGCTTACTAAATGACCCATTTACTGTGATTTACACAGTGGCATAACTTATTAAAAGAACTTCCTTATAACATGTCTTTGAGGATACTCATTTCTTTCCACTTATTTCAACACTACAAGGAATAGCCTACATGTCCTCTGAATGGTATCATTTGGAGTAAAAATCTGACACTATTAACTCCCAATAACCCTCTTACACCTGCATTTGCTTTGTGTTTTTAGGGTGTTTTGGAGTCACAGACCCATTTTAAACCTTTTACAATAGACACACTGTATTAGGTGCCAAGGCTTACCAAAATACCATCACGTTTGAAGGCTTTTTAATAAGTTGACCAGAAGAAATAGCAAAAATACTTAAACTCTGTGCCACCTACATTGTTTGACAATGGCTCTTAAAGAAGTATTTTTCACAGGCCCCTTAATCCGTGATAAACATTCACTTCCTCTCATTTTTCTAGTCCAAAATATTCAGCGGTACACTAAACAGCTTAGTTGTGAATTAATCACTGTATCTAGCTGTTTTATTTTATTTTTTTGCAGAATTTTTTTTTACATGCGCAAAATGGCCATACATACAGTACACTAATACAAACTCACAAATGGTGCAACACACATAGATAGACACACTTGAATAGATGCTTTTCGATACACTTGATGATACATTTCAGTGCATGCATAAACCCCTTCAATCTCTCTCTCTCTCACTCTCTCTATCTCTCACTCTCACTCACACACACACACAGTCTCTCTCCCACTGACCCTCTTGGTACGGATGCTCTGAAACTTACATTAGAAAATGTTTTACAACAACCTCATCCCCTCCTGCTTTCTCTTTATGCCGACATCCCCCCCCCCCCACACACACACACACACACAGCTCAGTCTGCTACAGCCTGGGAATTGGCACTTTGAGACGCCATTAAAAGAGCTCATTATTGGTAGAAAAAGGAGGGCAGGAATCAAAGAGATGGGGTTTATTCACTGTTGGGGGTCCCTGTTCTCTTCTGGCCCCTTATTCCCAAGCTTTCTTGATTTCTTTATTATTTTGCTTTATTTACTCCGATGTGGTTGCTTCTTTCATTCCTACATGTTTTTTTTTTAAACTGCTAGATCTTCAGAATTATTCCTCTCGACGTTGTAAAGCCATTTTACCTGTAGTGGGATTTGAGGATACATTTTGAGTTGCTGCTATACGGTATGCTTCATTTGGGACACGTACTGTATACTATCATCTTGGAGGTAAATTGACACTGTTTTCTTTAATGCAAGGTTCTCTGTCACACCTAAGCTTGTTAGAGAAACCTAAACAAATCAAGTTAAATGAGTACTTCCAGCCACAAGGTGACATGCAACCCTTTCTAGTTAGATTACTTCTTAAGAAACTAGACACAAAAAACTCACCTAGTCACTAAAACCATCACAACTATCATTAGATTGGACTTTATGGGGGCATTTGGTTTTCAATAGGAACTCAAAGATGTGATTTTTAGGGAAATTAGGCAACAAATCTTGCAACTTTGAAGAAAAACAACAATTGGAATTCAGAATGTCAAAATCAATATTTACAGAAATCACTCCACAATAAAGGAACAAAACAAAACAAACAAATTAAGGCAGAAAAAAAAATGGGCAAATTAGGAAATATTTGTGACTAATTGTTATTCAAAATGTCAAAGTCGCATTTATTTGCTGAGCTTTTAGCCAAGCTTTTATCCAAAGTTTGTTACAGAGTGTTGAAGACATACTGTAGCTATAAAAATAAAGAATAACAAAATAAGAATAATATTTCTGTGTATGAGGGTATGGATGAGAACAGGGTGAAAGCCGCATAGCCCAACAGCCTGCTAATAGACCAGACAGTGTCTTCTGAAACACTTGACCAATCTGCCAGCCTCTTCACCCTCCTTCTCACCCAAGATGTGTGTGTGGCGTGACGTGTGCCCTACCATGGCAAGCTCAATTAGTCAACCAGGAGAGAGAGACGTGTGTGTGTGTGTGTGTGTGTGACAAATAAAGTCCTTTCATGGGGGCCCATTTCATTCAATCGCCCCCCATCACCCGTTTCCCATTTTAATCACGGACTCATCCCCTAATATATCACCCGGGTTTATTCAGTCTTCAGGCAGTATTGATGTTACCACACAGCTTCCACACTGGTCTTGTTAATTGTTTGCCTAGCCGTCCCTCGTTACTGTTCTGTGAGAAATTCCTTTCGATTAAACCTACTTTTACCTGCACTTGTATCTGCCCTACAGTGTGTCATTACACAATCGTGTTAGCTTATCACACAAGACGTCTTAAGCGCCAAAATGTCAGGTAACCATAATGATGAGGAAACAATTACCATATGAAGAGAACAAAAATATCACTTTTTCTTTAGAATTCCACGTCATAGATATTATACTACTGCATTTTTTCTATGTTTTTCCTCTATGTAGAGACATAAGGCATATTGAAGTTTCAAAGTACTGTGTGTGTCTTTGTTCTGTCTGACAGGCTGTCACTTAAGAAAAATATGGGAAATAAATAAATGTCAAAGTTGAGCACCAAAGATCATTAAATGAATGTCAGAATATAAGTGGAGTGGATGGTGGGAGCGAACGTGCTTGAGTTGCTGCGTTGAGAGAGTTTCTAACTTTTCTCTTTATCTATCCTTTTTGTTGGCTTTTGGTGTCATTTGGTTAGAGTCTTGTAGTTTGGGTTAGATTTTACGTAGGATTAGCGTTAATTTTTGTAGGTTTTTTTTGTTTATCGTCTTTGTTTGATTCGGTGTGGTAGCCACCGGCCCGCCGCGTCATGCCGGCAGGCAGTAGTGGAGGTGGTGGGGGTTTTGACCAGTTGACTCACCACCATGCGATTAAGATCGCCCCGGCTGTCGGCTTGTCAGTGGAGGAATGTGTTCTGGCTGTAGGAGGCGGGTTGGGACACGGAAGTGTAAAGTTGGCGGCTAGGATGAACCACGGCGTCGTCATGTTTCTAAATAGCATGGACAAAGTGTGGTGATAACTGGTGTTGTGGTGCAGGATACTTTAACTCCTGTTCTCCCGCTGGCTAATCTGGAGAACAGGAGGTGAATGAAGAGAATCCAGAGCAGGATCACACAGCACTCTACGATAGGGATAAAAACAGACTATTGTTCCTTCTGGCGACACCGCGAAAAACGCGCTCTGCAGTTTTATTCAGTATTCTGTACAGGTTCCTTGGTAGATCTCCTGCCGCTCGGCTTCCCGCCGCGTTTATCCGCGGTTCTGGCCCGCGCTCCTTTACTGTGGAGTCGGGTGATTAATAATTGGCCCTGTTCCCAATCCCCATGTCCCGTGAACCACACCTCCCGATACTCCCTCCAATACAGACAGCGCTAAATCACATCCACATTCCAGTTAGAACGCAAATAAAATATAATTATTTTGGAAAGGGGGGCAGGCTCCTTTATTCTATAATTTGTTAACCGTACTGCTTCTATACCATTATTGAAACAATGCCACCACCCGAAGATGCCTGAAATGTTTGCTACAATGTTTCCAACGCCCAGGAACGTCCCACGAGCTGTGTATTCTAGAAAGCATGTTATTGTTTTACACATTGCTGGCCGTCTCATTGCACCTATATCATTAGCGATTATAGCTCATGCCCGCTATGTCGTTTCTAATGCCCCTTCCTCCACAAGCTAGCTCTGACACCGTGGCTGTGTTAGCATCATGAAATGCAGTGGAAAACAAGATTGGTCATACCAGGCATTTGTGTGTGCATGTATTTTGGAAATGTGTTCTTTTTGCACTAGCTTGTAACATAGGGCTGGCAAGCTTTTAACAAAAGTTTATTTATTTATTTGGATGGTATTTTTAGATAGCAGACATCACATTTATACACGGAAAAAAATCACTACAACAGTACTGACATGTAAATACACCCTATCTCACTTTAGGCATATATCATGCAATGAGCGCAGCATAGAAAATTTGTCAATTTAATGACTACAAACAAGTTTTTGATGTAACTAAAATCTATAGAAATTGAACACAGACAAACAGATGTGAACAGTACAGTTCATCATAAACTTTCCTTCTTGCTGAACTGATAAACCGTACTGTTAACATAACTTTATATTCGTCTTTCTTATAGATTTAAAATAATTTCAAAATGATTGTATTAAATAGAACAAGCACTATTAGATGTTAAATGTTCTAAGCCCAATGACTTAAAGGCTACTGGCATATAAATGTACACTTGACACCTCTTCGAAAAACATTTTGGAGTATCAGTTTTCATTCCCAGTGAAGTCTAGATGTCACACATCATTTTAAAAGACATTATGATTTATCAGATTTCTACTGATCTATAAACAGATCTCGGTCTGACCTCTTGAAATGTTAGCTTTTCAAGATTAAATGAGATTTCCCAACATTGCGTCGTCGTTTGAGGAGATCTTGATGTGAGGGCTTAGCGGGGAGTCTGTGAGGTAACTGGAACAATGGAGGAGTCTGCATTTTGAAGATTTTAACTTTCTTCCTTTCTCTGACATTTACAGGCTTTAGGCTTTAGAGGAAAACAGGTATTTTTTTACATGATGTTGTATTCTTTGCACCATATTTCATCATGGATTCTGGTTTTGTGTGTGCGAGTGTATGTGTTGACAATAATCCATCAGAAAATCTCCCCTGCCAACCGCCGCGTGTGTATGTGTGCCCCGACAGATTTACACCTCCTGTCTGCTCTGTGATTGGCCCAGAGACAGCTTAGGCCGGGCCTCGGGGAGGTGGTGGGGGGCGGGGGGGGGGGGCTTTTTATCTTGTCAGGCGGGCAATCAGGAAAATAAGGCGTGTTAGATTTACTCCTGGACTCCTCAACAACTGGATGGGACGGAGCCCGAGCGAGGATGTATCTGCCCTGGCGAGCCGTCTCTCTCCCTCCCCCTCTTTTTTCCTTCTCGTCAGGTGATGGATATTTGGAGATCACTCATTCCTTATAGCCCGGAGAGGGGTGGCATCCATCACTCTCTTCTCCTCCCCTCCCGTCCCCCCACCCACCCTCCCTACCCCGCCCCCACCCTCCATCCGGCCACAGTACCATAAGCTGTCTGTCAAACTGACAGGCCCATCTACTATATCACAGGGCAGCTCAGCAGTCCATAGGACTCTATTATATCTAATCTGCTCCCCTCGATGTAAGGCTGGTGCACAGGCCTGCCACCAGGGCCGGCTGTCTGTGTGTGCCTGCGTCAAATGTAAGCGTTACAGGCGCCTACCTCATTTGCTTACTTAAAGCTCAATACTGAGATAACCTATGACCACATAACTATGATCACAATGATTTAGCTTTAGTTGAATAGAAATAGTTGGAATCGCGACAGACATCTCTGCAGTCTATGTACCTTTCACTCTGGTCTATTCTGTGTATTGTGCTCTACCGCTGCATTATGTGGGGGCGTCCCTGTAAATGATTACCCATGGAAATTTGACTTAACTTGACCTAGTTCATTGTCTTTCAAGGCTCTCTACCAGTAACTACAAAACAAAACATTGAAAAACAAATGTATTTTTTATCCATAATCTCACATTTTCACAGAATTCAATGTTTTTGCCTTTTATTTCTGTCTGATTGAGGTAGAACAATAATGTTTCAGTCTACTGCCCTCTCACAAAAACCTTGATTGACTGTGATAGTTTATCATCTGGTTATATAATCTAGTGTCAAGGTGTTATTTGCATGAAAATCTCATCAAGACACAGTGGTTAAACCAAATAAGTATACTTTAAACAAGGTTTGAATATATTTGTTTCAAAGAGTAATATGCGTGATTCTGATTAACAGCCTTTTAAAGAGGAATAAAAGCACAAAAGATTCGGCTAAAATAAACATCAGTGGAAAATAAAGAAAGATTCATGGGCACTGTAAAATGGCCCTATATATTTACTGAAACGCTATAAAAAAATCTAATTTACAATTGATCCTTGAACTTGATTCTTACCTGTTCACACTTGTTTAACCTCCTGAAAGGCTACCCAGCAGATAGCTGATTAGCGTTTCTGTGCTCAATGGAAGCCTAATAGGAGTGCTTGTGAAAGGGATCAGAGTTGATGTGTGCTAAATGTGTTTTCAGTTGTTTGGCATAAATTGGTAACAGCTGTAGTTTCTCCTCTGTGGATCCAGTAATTAAGTAGATTGTTATGTTGCCTTTTAAAAAATGTAGTGCCTTTCCAGTTTAGGTTGCACATGGGCAGTATGTGGGCAAATGTAGGCACTTAATATAGTTATTTATCCGGTTATGGTGGACCAACCTTTGCTGTTTGATATAAAAACAGCCCTCACTCCCTGTGTCGCACCTAAAACAAAGAACCAAGAACAAATACACAGAAGTCGCTTTGGATATAAAGCAATTGTAATTATGATGTAAGTAGTTTTACACATTACTGTATATCAGTGATAAATAGCAGTAAACTAGACATTTATTTATATGAAAAAGACAGATACATAAAATGAAGCTAGCTCACAATGTCCTGAACCACAAATGTTTGCATACTACATAGCCATTATAAATTTGCAAAACAAACTAATGGGATACAAACTATATTTTAGCACTATTATCTGAGGGTTACTTTACCCTATTCTGCACCTTGTCAAATAGAGCAGAAAGCCCACAAAAGAAAATTAAACACAGCTCTTGATGTACACTCGAACCTCTCCATGGTATTGAGTTTGGGTGCCAAACACAACAAGGCCTCCCTGGCCCCACTATATTTTCTCAACCTGCAGGTTCACTGGTTTGGTTCGGTGTTTGTCCAGGACTTATACAGCCTGACAGTGACACAGTGCCGCCATTACGGCATATCTAGCTTGCATTCCTGGCTAATTGGGTTTGAGGCCCCTGAGGCTGGGTGTGTGTGTGTGTGTGTGTGTGTGTGTGTGTGTGTGTTTGGCAAAAAGGCAATTGGAGGGTAGTTGGGTTTAGGAAGTACGTTTAAGGTTGAGGGGTAATTAGGTTACTTTGCATGTGTGTTAGGTTCCAACGCAAGGTTAGAGTTAGAGTGAAGTCACCTCATGAAAACAAAGTCACACTGACACAGTACCGTACGCTAGCTAAACGTCGCCGTAGCTACAGTCATATCCCTTCGGCTTATCGTCACATCTGTGGAAAACTTTTTCGAACGCCCGGCGGTATTAGTTTCCGCGAGCAAGCGTTCTTTGTTTATGAACCTGTTTTTATATTACCTACGTCTCCGCTCCTGGGTGTGTTCACTGCAGTGAGAGCGAGGGCCGATAAGGACGGGAAATAAACGAGTGTTTCAAAGCAGGGCAGGCCGAGAGAAAGAGAGAGGGAGGCAGGGAGCGACATCATAACAGCGATTCCTTTATTTCTTCTAGATATGCATCCCTGACACAATCCAATCTCTGTGTTTCCACTCTCTCGGTTTTTGTCCACCCCCCCCACCCCCCCATTCTGGCTGTGAATCATCTAAAGTTGATGAGCGTTTCTTCAACGCTGTTGCAAGTGCACTTTAGAAGAAAATGTCATCGTCTCTCCCGCTCTCTTCCTCTGGGCGTGTTTGCAGCAGCGTTGTGAAAGCGTTCTCATGAATACTCGCTCTGCGCTCTGCCCCATAGTCCCTATTCATTCATTGTGGCGTCATGCACGCTTTCTGGTTTAGTCATCGTCGTGACATGATACACCGGCAGAGAGGAGGAATTGGAGGTGGGAAGCGGGTGGGAGGGGAACAGGACATGCCGGTGAAAAGGCTGTGCCGGTGGAAGGGCGGTACAGCGGGGCTCGTCTCTGAAAAGCAGGCCACAAAAGGGCGCATTCGGCGTCTGGTTCGGATGAAGCGCGAATGACGGGGCGGAGAGCAAATTATGTAAATCCCAGCTGTACATATTCAGAATGCCAGGGAACTTTGGGCAGATTCAAGATAACAAGTCAAACTCCAAAACGGTGAAAGTTTGTGTGCTTCACTACTTTAGCCTTTTTTTCCAGGTTCAGGAACTAAAACAGTTCAGGAACTTCCCAGAATGGGAAGTTCCATTAACTTGTTTGTGTTCACTATTCCACTGAACCGTGAAGAATTTCCACAGCAGTGACAGTCTATAGCTCCAAACTGTGTCCGGCATTGTTTAGCAGAGTGATTTATGCCCAAGTTCTGCTAAACACAAATATTTTTCTTAATCATCTGTGGTGGTATTTAAAAATAGCGGCTGGTCTTCTTGCTGACTCTGAGAAGTATAGGTAAAGCTTTTACAATTGTTTGAGATGTTTGAGAAAGTTGTGTCATTTTACCTACTTTTATAAACAGTATTCTCATCAAAGTTTAACTTAGATATTCCAGTTAAAAACTTGAAATAACTCAAGGGATCAAGCTGAACTAAACCTACATCAGTATAAGTACCGTATGAACACAGTAGTGAAGTAAATGTAAATTGTAAGTTGTAATTATAGGAGACAAGTGACCGGACGGGTCAGAGGCTTATATTCCATGTTTTTTTCTTTAATGTCATCTCTGCTTGACCAATCCAAGGTCTCGGAGCAGACACGTCTCACTAAGGTACAGTCCAATCTTAATTTCCCGCCTTTAGTCTTCCTCTCTCTCTCTCTCTCTTTCTCTCTCTCTTTATCATTAAGAAGGCCTCCTTTGCGCGCTCATTAAAATTTCCTCAGTTGAGTTGGACAGTGGACATTTGCCTTCTCTCCACCCCCTTTCCATTTTTTTGTCCATCTCTTCACTGCATCCTCGTTCAATTATTTCCCGTTCAGACCCTCTCCGCAATTTCTCTGCCAGGGAAAAATATTTAGACGGATGTGTCTTTCATCCCTCCATTGTGTCAGTCTGAAGGGAGGGTTGTTTATGCTGGAAGTAGCTGTTGCCAATAAAACCCGCTTTAGAAAGCTGGACTAGAATGTTTAAAAAAACAAAAAAAACAAAGATGCTATGTTGTAGAGAGAACTATCGGGCGAGAGACAGCACGCGAGAGATGTTGATCGGTTTAGTAGAAACCTGTCACTGTTTGGTTTTCACTATAATGAAGGTATGGCTCTATCAACACACACACACACACACACACAAACACGGCTAATCAACCAAGCGAGCAGCCACACACAAGCTTTCGCACAAGTATCCAGCACCCAATTTCAGGCGCACCCATACACACGCATTCTAGGACGTCAAGTCACCCAGCAGCTCCAAGCGCTAATTGAATGCCTCTCCTGACAAATGGATTGTTGAAGCCACACCTGCAATGCACCATTAAGCTCTCCTCTCCTTCTTATCCACCAAGGACTCTCTGTATTTGTGTGTTTGTGTGTGTGTGTCTGAAAGGGACGGCGACAGACACTGAGATGGTGAGCACTGACCTGAACCTGTGCTTATCCCTTGAAGTTGAAGACAGATGTGGATATGTTTGTGGGTTACCGTATATGCAGCATAGCACTGCAACTATAACATTTTGTTTTGTCTCGAGCACATGAATTTTGATGGATGAAGAGTTTGTGCTCTTCTTGACTCCTTGCATAAAAACCCCCCAGGACATTAATTATAATTATAATTGACATTAAAACTAGCTAAATTGTATCCCAAGTGAGGAGAAGACCGTAGGGGAAGATAGTTGTGGGCATCTTACTGTAACTCTACAGTACATACACAGACAGCTTAATAATCAATATAAATATACTATAACATACAGCATGCTGTAAACATACTGTTAAAATTGAATTAAAATGGTTGCACTCACACACACACACCCCTTATACACACCTTATTTAACACACATCTTCATCAAGGCGCGGGCCCTGTTAAATACATCATTGGAGCGGTGATTAAAAATGAAACAGACTTAAATGTGGTAATCAATCATTTAATAGGTTAACAGGCTTAAAATATCAGAGCGCTCCTCGCTCAACCTGAGCCCATAGCACGGAAGCACATGAGAGAGAGAGAGAGGTTCTGGAAATCAGCTGTGACATCTTTATGCCATTACTAAATATAATATACTGGTTATAAAGTGGGCCCTACTGCGTTAGCTAACCATGACAGGTGTGCGTGTGTGTTTGAGAGAGAGGGAGATTGGATTAGAACTGGAATGGAAATGTGCAGATTTACTAACTATTCTGGGGAGTTTTTTTACATTTACATTTTCAGCATTTAGCAGACGCTTTTGTCCAAGGCGATTTACAATTAATACATTTGTCAACAGCATCATGTAACAAGGTTACTTCACCTATGCATTTGCATAGGTGAAGGAAACTTGTTCAATTCCAGATTCTCAGTTTTTCCTTGGTCAACTGAGAATGGGGGTTCTATGAGCCTGTACAGCCATTCAGGATTGTAGTGTAATTAAGGGTCATATAAATACATTTCACTTGAGAGTAGAGACTAAATAAATAAAAAGAAGAAAAAAACATATACAATGCTGGCATCAGGTAGTCACACAACTGCATAAAAATCTATACTGTATATTGCTCTAAATCATTTTCAAGAAGTTGGTTCTTTACTAGAATCCCTTGGATAAAGCAGGCTCCACCAGGGCTTTTAATTCTCCTCATATGAGCTCTGTGCCTTTCATCAAATCCAATATAATAGGCCTTTGAGGCAACTATCTTGACAGGTCACATCGGTGTGCCACATATAATCCAATCGAATGGGTTGATAGGCCATTCACAGATGTACAGTTAAATAAGTCTGACATGTGCTCCTTTTCAACCTACTTGCTCTGACCTTTCAGTGAGGAAGACTAAATAATTAAATCAGACTTTGGTCTGTTTTCACTTAACATTCCTGCTGCGAGCATATTGTTGAAAATAGCCATGTCACCTCGAATTGGCTCTCCAAACAGAGCCTGAGAGCAACTCATTGAGCTCGCAGTGCACAATTTCACAATTATTTAGTCTTTGGTGTGATTTTGGACTCCTCCTCAGCTAGTGGAAGTAGCAAAGCCACATCTGTTTGACGGCTAATGTGTAGAAGTACGACACCAGCTTCACTAAATGTTGACATTTCTGAGAAATGACACACGCAGCTCAACGGAAATGTAGTTAAGCTAAGAAAGCAGGCCTGGCTATACTCAACGTTTATATAGGCTAACTTAACAAGGTCGTAATATTAAAATGATTCATGGGGCAATCCCATCTAGTTTGGCCCAGGCTTTTTCACAGCAATTTAAGGCTTACATGTCAATTACCTGTGTTAAATATACGGTGAATAAATGGTGCCCATTACGCTACCAAATGACACAGTTAAGTCTGCAATGCCTTGTCGGTGTATGCAGTGTGTGTGTAGAAATGGGACACATCTGTTTCGAAGCTTGTACCTGTGAGCTTGAACGCTAATGGTTCAAACATGCTGTGTGTGTGTGTGTGTGTGTGCGTGTGAGTCCTAAAGTGTGTGCATGCGTAACTTTGTCTCACTGCAATTATGCAAATGCAATTAGAGTCTCTTTATCTGTTCAAAGGCGCGAGGATGAAAGCAAGACAGGCCTGACCTGACGTACATAGTCTTCTGTCCTGCCTTCAGCACTAGAATACCAATGTTACTGCATTAACCCAGCCAGAATGAGAAAGAGAGCAGTGGAGATGGGAAAAGAAAGACTCCGTTTTCATCTCACTATCGGGAGAGCGAGGTGAAGAAAGAATGTGTGGGTGGAACTTCGGAGAAGAGAGGAGCGTTAATTTCTGGAGTCAAATCGATATTTGGTGAGGGAGATAAACGGAATGCTAATGGGGGACGAGGGGGGAGATAACAAAGTCAGAGCCGCGCTCTGCGGAGTGCGCGCGTGGATTACGCGTAGATCACGTACACCTTCAAAGTGCAGATGAACTGAACTGAACTTTCACCGGCTATTTTGTCTTTAATCGGTTTGGACTTATTTGGAGACTCCGTCCAGGCAGATTTCAATGTCGATCATGAAAACTTCATCATGATTTTTTGTAAACCAACTATAAGTGATTCCAGAAGGGTACAATTCTACTCTGTGTGTAGATTATTGAGGTATTTTGTAATTGACCTCAACATGCACACTGCCTGGCCTGCCTGTGCAGATTCTATGTGACTGGGAGAGCCAGTCAATGGTGCAGCTTTTACTGAAAGGAGTTCCTCATTACCGAGGGATTTCATGGTGACACCAATTTGGTCAGATACTATGTATATATACAGGATTTGTAAAACTTGTATTACTAGTACATTGAATAATGTGTGTGTTTAAAATTGATGCAAAATAATTGCATGTGTAAAAGAGGGTTCAGAAATGAAATCATGGTGATCACGTACACTACATAAACCCTCTATAAAACACATTACCCAGTTTTTTTAAGTCTATTGTTGTAAACAGGTCGGTTATATAGACTAATACATTACAGGCTTCAAAGATTCAAAGTCGAAATTTGATCACACTGATGCAAAACCCTCAACACAAAGCGTCGACCTAAACCACTCAGCCAGCAAGGATCACCAGGCTTATAGGCCTAGTGCACACTACAGGATAATCCTGTAGGGCTTTACGTGGGGCCCTATTTTTACCACCCTTACAATCGCGGGGGGGCCTTCCCCTTGAGAGGCTGGTCAGAATATTACCTCATTTAGGTTAACACAAGAGCCGAACGTGACGTTATCCCACTCGCAATTGTCTGACTGGGTCATGTGATCTCACTGAGAAATCATTTTTTTAAAACATCACCAGCACACTTCTGGAAGTCTTTCTTACTGACTTAAATTAATTTTGTAATTTTTATTTTTTGCTCTGTTTTGGAGACAAGCTCCTAGTGGCCTACAGAAGCCTTCAAATGTGAGCAACAATCATAACCGTTTGGTCGAACTAATTATCTGCCCCGATTCTTTTATAATTGTTTTAGAGGTGTTTTGTAACGGCAATTAATGGGACATTTGGCTTTTTGGGCAACACAGGTATTTTTGTTTGCAGTACCAGCTTTGGCCACCATACCAGTCAAGGAGCATAATAATACTGTCATATTAGTGTTGTATTGTAAGTCGCTTTGGATAAAAGCATCAGCGCCAAATGCTGTAAATGTAAATGTAAATGTAAATGTTGGCCTACAAAGCAGCAAAAGGAACTGTCCCGCTCTACCTCCAAGCAATGGTAAGATTCCAAGCCCCAGCCAGAGCACTTCGATCTACCACCTCGGCTGAAAGGCTGGCACCTCCGCCGCTACGGGCTGCATGCAGAGTCACTACCGATCTTCCGCAAGAGACTTAAAACCCACCTCTTCAGAATCCACCTCGGTACATCGGCCACCGATCTTTCTACCTCATAGCATCAATCCCACTAGCAAAAATCCTCTGTAACAATCCTTGTTCTAACCTCCTTTAAAAAAAAATTAAAAAAAATAAATACATTTTCTCCTTTCTACTCTGTTAGATTAGCTCTTAGAATAGTAAGCACTTTGCCGGAATTTAGGCTGCTAGCAATTAATGTTTTGAGGAGTAAATGATAACATTTGAGTATTGTACTAAAAATGCATAAGTGAAGTAACCTTGTGATATGATTCTCTCCTTTTTCTAGGAGAATGTTATTTGCTTGCAAAAACTGGTGGGTAACCAGTTCAACTGTTGACAAATGTACTAATTGTAAGTCGCTTTGGATAAAAGTGTCTAAATGCTGTAAATGTAAATGTAAATATCCAAGTAAAATCCAGCATTCCATTTTTCTTCAGCATAATGACAGCTAAATTCTCCTTTTCACTCCAAAATATATTTATATATATATATATATATATATGGCTACTTCATTAAGCTAAATTCAAAAGCATATTAAACTCCCAGAAAATAAATCAGCATTGCTATTATATAAATAATTGTCCTTACAAATGTACAGTGTTGCATACAAATAGCAAACCTATTGTAATTTCACTTGAGAGGTAGGACAATTGCATAACAAGAACAATTTCAAAACAAAACATTGAAAACTTGTATATCTCCAAATCTCTGCATGAATTGATCTATTTTAATTTGGGAATGTCACTTTTCTAGTTTTCCAAGAGTTATAGAGTGACACAAGTGAAAACTGATCACATACCCTATGAAATGAAAATAGTGGTGAAGTTTGTTTTACCAATGGTCATGTTCTATTGTACTATATTGCTATTGCGCAACTTTATAACACATTATCACAATTATTGCCTTCAGCTTAAAGGCTCTTTAGCTTATTCGTTTTCAGATAACAGAGTTTAGAATCCTAGCTTTAAGTTATTATTTTTAATATAAGCAGTGCTTTCAAATGTAATTTTGTGAGAGTATTGTTTGTATTAATAATTGAAGTAGAAGATATGTGCTTTAAGGCATGATGCATGAGAATGACTAAGCATCTGCTACAGTGGCACGCTAGCTATTCCAATAGCAACACGTGTTTTTGCAGGTAGCCTACTATGAGGAGTTCTCCGCTAATTCTCAGTGTCCATGTTTTTGTGATGTAGCTATGTATCCAACATAAGAAATTGAGACTATTGAGTGATACATTTAATAATTCCAAATGCTCGCCAGGTCATGTGCTACAAAATCTAGTGAATCGATTTACAGCAACTGTAAATCGAGACTGTAGATATATTGATTTATTGCTATATAATTCTTGTTAAACAGCTTGTGTTTTCCAACTGAGCTACTGCTACTTCTCAATGCAAACACAGTCTTACACCTGTGAGTGGAGGGAGCTCTTTGTGGGAAGGCAATGGGTTTAATGAGAAACGTAATCTATTTTTGTCAAATTTGTCTATTTTCTACACACAGCTGACTTCATTCCATCATATCCAGATAAAAGGATTGATTTTTTTATATCAAACATTTGCTAACATAATGCTGCTGAGTGATATACAGGAAAAATAGTCCCAGCAAGAAATTAAACATTTAGCGATAACTTCAGCTCAAAACAAACAAATGTAATGACACAACAACAGTTTTGTCATTACATTTGCTTTAGGTACACCAAGAGCACGTAGGCTAAGATTAGGTGCTTTTGGAGCTGAATATAATTTAAAAAAAATAAATAAACAGAATGTCCTGTTAACGCTTTAGTTTACAGCAGCAGTAGTTCAATGCAGTGAGTCTTTTTTAATATTGCCCTGCATCCTATTCAGTCAATCAAATCTCACTGGCTGCAACTGAATCAAGTAGGAAGGAAGCATTGGGGAACACAAACATGTTTTTTTTTCTCCGCTTTCTAATCACAGAAAAGTTCTTTTCTGCAGCATTGAGACCGCACTCCTGATTCAGAGCCCTTCCACTGACATGGCACCGGCGTTTCAGTGCCAGAACGCTAGATGACTCACGCCTTATTTAACAAGGGGGCCTCTGAACGAGCTCGGGCAGGCGAAATAGACGGAGCGCTCTTGAGAAAATGAGCGTGGAGGAAATGTGAAATGGTAGGCTGCTTGTGTGTGTGTGTGTGGGTGTGTGTTATTTTCCCTTTTCTGGCTTTTGGTAGCGGGGTGGAGAGAGAGGTGGGGGGGGTCGGGTAGAGAAGAGATGCGTTCTGCTCACACCTCGGAGTGCGCTCGCCGAGGAGACTTCATTTTGTCCCCGCTGGATACCAGAGTCGGGCCAAAGTGACACGGAGGGAAACACAATATGACAGCAGCCGTGGAGGGGAGCGTGGTGTGTGTGTGTGTCTGTGTGTGTGTCTGTGTGTCTGTGTGTGTGTCTGTGTGTCTGTGTGTGTGTCTGTGTGTGTGTCTGTGTGTCTGTGTGTGTGTCTGTGTGTCTGTGTGTGACTGTGTGTGTGTGTGTGTCTGTGTGTGTGTCTGTGTGTGTGTCTGTGTGTCTGTGTGTGACTGTGTGTGTGTGTGTGTCTGTGTGTGTGTGTGTGTGTGTGTCTGTGTGTCTGTGTGTCTGTGTGTGTGTGTCTGTGTGTGTGTGTGTCTGTGTGTGTGTCTGTGTGTCTGTGTGTCTGTGTCTGTGTGTGTGTGTGTGTTTCTCTGTGTGTGTCTGTGTGTGTGTGTCTGTGTGTGTCTGTGTGTGTGTGTGTGTTTCTCTGTGTGTGTCTGTGTGTGTGTGTGTGTCTGTGTGTGTGTGTGTGTCTGTGTGTGTGTGTGTGTGTGTGTGTGTGTGCGCGGGCATGAGTGTTTGTCTGCATTTGTGTGTTGTCGTGCCCATTTTGCTTTTGCGTGTGTCAGTTGCATGTGTGTGTGAGTGTGTCTGGACTCATGTAGAAGTGCGTGTCAATGAGCATGTATTGTGTGTAGGTAGTTTAGGTAGGGGAGGTAGTGTAGCATGCATTAGGCTCAGATCTAGCGGGCGTGCCGTGTGTACTTTTACATCTGCATAGATTGTAGGAAAGGAAGCCTTCTTACATATGCAGGAGTATGTGCGTGTATATTCATCTGTGTGTGTGTGTGTGTGTGTGTGTGTGTGTGTCTTGCCTTCACACTGTCACTCTGAGTCCAGATAAGAGTTGACGTGCGAGACAGGAACAGCTAAAAATCCCTCAGAACCCCTTGTGACCTTTTCACATTGAACCCTCCGTCTTGGCACGGCGTAAGACATGGAGAGCAGTGTTTTCCCCTACCACTGCCCCCCGCAGGGCGGGCTGCGCCGCTAAGGTAACCTACCACCTTGCGAAAAGACAATGTGGAAAAATAAATATGGAGAAATATCATTTATACTAGAATGAATAAACTGGTAATGTTATGGTATTTATAGTAGTGTTATTTATGATGGCAATAACAACATCAATTGTCTAAATAGATTTTGGGCATTAATTAATTAAAATAAATATTCATTATTTTAATTGAGAGATAATGGCTAAAACACAGTATGCCAGATCCAATTCCAAACCTATTTATTTTTCGTTGTGAGGAGGTTTCAATGTGGCGCATCTGTCCATATACATAATTGTATTTGTGACCATTTATTTCAGCTGGAAAATTACCACCTCCATGCATATCTGTGACAAAATCATAATGTGTTGAGAGGAACGACTTTCAAGAGAAGTCATAACACCATTGTCTTTGGATGTGAAACCAAGCAAGACAAAGCAGGTCTACATCACATACACACACCTTTACACGCCTGTTTTTGTAAAGTGCAGCCAAAAACTAAATAAATAAATAATAAAATATACCAGGACATCAAGTTAGGGCATATTCACACATATATTATACTGGTTCGAACTCAAGTGCAAGTCCTCCCCCTTCCCCCGCTGGTCTCCTTTCACATTACATCTTTTGGGTGTGAACCCTGGTCCATTTAGGTCAGGTGAACCGTACTGACCCCCGTTTTCTGGCAGACTCTGGTATGGTCCCGGGTGCGCACCCGAGTTCGGAAAAACAGTGTTCGCATGATCAACAGGAACCGAACTAACGGCTCAAGTGGTCCGCACCAAAAGCTCTAGTGTGAATGCGCCCTTAGTTTCAGCTCATTCACTTGCCGTGGGTGTATGGCAAGTGACATCACTGTGCTGTCCAGGTGTCCGTAAAGCTTGATTTTAACGTTTGGTCACTCTAAAATGACACACGATGCATGTCTGCATGGAAGTCTGTGTTGGAGACAGATTAGAAAGATTAGGGATCCTGTCTAGTACACTGAGCCAAACACCCCTTCACAGATGAGCCATCCGGCTAAAGCTACTTAATTTTTTATTTTTTTTATTCATGCTATGGGCAAGGCTTCTGCTCATTGGATTTTTAGGACAAGAGCCAATAAGAAGGCGCTAGTTGTGATACAACTGTGAATGCAAAGAATCTTTCTGAACCACATAGGCGGACAAACTAAAAAGTTATCACTGGGACTGGATCAGCATAACTTCTTTTTCAGAAAAGCCCCCACTCCCACTCCCACAAACCCTGGTGTATGTATTACACATATGTATTTTCTGGTGAAAGTAGTTGCCATATTCCGTTTAAGGGGGAACTCCAAAGAATGCATGAAAAGGATTAACAAAGCTTTCTGGAGCTGGCTACCTTTCCTCATGCTTTATGCAGAGCTTACATTGTGTCAGGCAGGAGTGATTTCTTACTGTTCTCCACTCTGCTTTGGAAGACCACGCAGGTCATGCAGAGGGTTCACTTCAAGGTTCAAGGTCCAAACCTGGAAACTTGACAGTCGCTGCTATGGAAATGTAATGTCTATAGTCCTATTTTTTACTTCTTCTACTGTGGAGGATTTTGTCAGGTAACAAGGTAAATATAATGTTAATTTTAAGGCTTTCGATACCCTATATCGGCTTGCGATATCCCGATATAGTGGATGGAATCTATAGCAACACTCCTTGTTATATTGTAGCTCACCTCACCACCTCAGTATTTATAATTTTAAACACTGTGGGAAGGTCTCTGAGTTTCAACCCAAAACATCAATTGTAAAACTGGTTTAAACCAAATCAAGGACTATACCTTCAAATCCACAGTTCATAACAGCAAAGTGAGACTATGATTAAATCCTTCACTGTGGAAAGATCTCAGGAATATAAAACTATCCCTAAGCAGGGTGAGTACTACAAGGTAGCCAGGGGGAGCTTGGCTCCTCTTAATAAGACACGAGCTCCCCTGACATTTTTTTTGACATTTTGGGGGGTCTCTATTTTTGCCCTGCATTTCTTCCCTGCAGGCCGTATTGTATCATACTGTGATGCTTGGTTTGATAACCTTGTGGAGGTTTTATGTGGTCACTGACTGATTATTATATATCAGATGTGCTGATGTAAAGCAAGTAGGCCTACATGCTTGCAGCTTTGAATGTTTCTTTGCAACGAGTCAGTAAGTCCTCCCTCTGAGGCACGGGCAAGCCCCCTAGTACAATAATATGTGAGCTCCCCTGATTTTTTGCACACTGTGTTCCTGCTGTTACTACCAGCACTATATTTGCTGGAACACATCTACATAATTCAACATGACTAATTTAACTGATACGCTAACAGTGTGCAGAGCATTTGCCAAATGACTACGTCATCTTTGATCGTTGAACGTAGCTTTTCTGTTCCCTGGGTGTTTTATGAGGGGGAAATCAATACAGTTACACTATCATAGAAACAAGATTACACCAAATTTTATCTCACCATTATTAATAAGAAGGAATTATTAAAGCACCAGGTGTTGTATATTCCACCTGGAAATCAGACAGTGCCTTCCAGGTGGATTATTTTAAAACTTTTTGTCAGGTTTATCTAGGAGCCTAATTTTAGTAAAACACTCATGATTATGGCTTTAAGCTTTGCTAAATTAAAACTTGTGTCAATAGCTGTTCCCTTGTAATGCCTGTGGGGTTGATGATTTCACAAGACACAATCATTTTCAATTCATAATTAAAATTTGATTTGCATTCAGTGGAATATTAAGTAACACAGCATGCGGGCAAAAGCTAAAAACAAAAAAAGGCTAGTAATTAGTAATTTAGTAATTGCTAATTCCATTTCCAGTAGAAAGAATTTTTTTGCCAAAGTTTTATTTCAAAACTTTTTTTACCAGCAAGCACATTTGTGTTCTGCACTCAGCCTATTGTAGCAATATTCTGAGATTTTACTCCGAGCCTACTAGTCTCAGGTCACATACTGCGCTATCCAGAATGATGCTTACCATTTTACATAGGTATTATACTGCATGTGTGCTATGTAAGTCACAAAATGTAACCTCTATTCTTGACAACACAGGAGGTCAATGGGGTCAACGTTTACATTCCAGATATGATATCTATGGGGGTTCCTGTGCTGTAAATTCACTCATGTACACATCTAGCTATCTCAAAGGCCAACCACTTAGACCCCAGGTGTCGTAAATCTAACTCCTTTACTGCTTGACAAGCCAGACACCAGGATTACACTTGCCCGAGCCATCGCTTGCACTGAAGCCTTTAATTCCCCTCTTACACAAAGCAGAAGCAACCCGCCCTTGCAGTTCGCCAAAAAACTCCTGATGAAAATAAAGAAGTTCTAACGCTGCTCTGTCGAGGGGCCAACAGCCTCCTGTGAGATTCCAGTGGGTTTGATGGATAGTAGCTGTGATAGATTCTGTGCTCGTCTCATCCTGGTGAATTCCAGTCAAACCCGGCCGTGACGCACCGCTTAACAGTGTTAATTACTGGCAATTAGCGAAACTGCACACCTGACCATATGCCATGTTGACACAAGAGCACTTTTTCACCGTGACAGACATAACAGTCATGGCTAAAACGAACAATGGCAGCTGCACTGGAGAGGCATTAAGAGCTCTTTATTTATTTATTTACTGACTTTCTCTTCATTATGCTGGTGTGATAAGTGAATATGTGCAAATAATATTCTCACTGTTTATGTTTGAAACTCAATGTGGCGGTAAGGTGAGGGGTAGAAGTGGGGGTGTAGGAGGGGCACATTCGCTCTGGGTTTCAAACCAAAACAACACCCCCTTGGAGCCCTAAAACTGCATGATTTCTTAGCCGCAATAAGATCCAGGAAGATTTTGTAATAAAAATAAAACGATTTTTGATCTATAGTATGATGTTTTCCCAAAACTCAAATGAAGGGTTCATGTGAACATGTTCATTTTTTGTTTTTATGTAACTATGATTCACGGACCATGAACTTGATCATTCGGTTTCCTAAAATCAGATTGTTTGCATAGGCTACTCATGTTTGATTTACACAGCTTTTTTTACTGGCCACTGGTGTGTTAAGTATCAATCATGTATTTTGCAGGCTTAAAGTAATTACTTTCTACCATTTGGTGTCATTAAGTGGCCAGCTAACCAATGATAAATGAGTGAAAATGGCATTACCACCTTATTATCCTTTAATGAATGTTTGTTTGCAATGCTATTTTAGCTGACTATGCAAATACGTTATCTAATTGTTCAGCAAGTGTCATTCAGTGAATTTTAGCCTCTGATAGGCCCATTTTCTAATAGCTTGTGCTAATGTACATTATGGGCATAATTACTAGAATTACAACATTCCTTTATACATCTATATGATTGCATAAAGGTTTGCTGTAGGCAATGCATGCATTTTTCATCCTAATGATACATATCTGAATGATCTTGAGTTTTGTGTTAAGTTGTGGTAAACATTTAACTTGAACACTAGACTTAAAATAAATCAAATCAAATCTTTACCTAACCTACTCATTACAGCATACACACACAGACCAAAACACATGTAAAGAAGCAAGCCCAAGGACATTTTCATATCATACGCACACAACATGTTCTCATAGTAGCTTGAATCAAAACCAATCCGGATGCTGTGTTGCTAGGATACTGTTATTGAATGGTGTTAGCATTAGCATGTTGCTGCCTTGCCTCTAGGTAGGCTACGACTGTGATTTGAGATTTGAGAGAAGAGGTGCAAGACGAGAGAAATTGGCGCTTAGTAACGTTACAGGGAATATCTGGATCATAAAGAGGAGTCAACTGGATTGATTTGATTCCGTCTGTCCGCACAGGCTCATGCGAGTGTCCGCTAATGCTTTAGCCCCTGTGCAGATAGCCTTAGGGCATGTGTCCACTAAATGCATATTTTGCGCTAGCAGCATCTATTTTCTATACAAATCCTATGAAGTTCTGCGTTGACAGCGCTCAACGTCTCTGGCACCAAAACGCCGTCAGCGTACAGCTTTTTTTTTTTCCCTCCCAGCGCATTCAGTTGAAAACATTCCAACTTTTAGAACAGCGTTGGGCTCTTTACTTCTCTCTTGTCGGCCAATTAAAATCTAGGAGGGGGCGGCACATACGATACCAACACTGTCAACAATGACGGGGGAGCTAACTGATCCTGGCTGTCACTGACAACCCAGTCATTTACAATCTGTCTCTAAAGATCAGGCGATTTCTTTACATCGTTTTAGCTAACCTTTCAAAAGTTAACTAAAGTTATACTACTGTTGACGTTCACAACGAAGTAATGTGGAAGTGCTAGAAGCATTTTTGTAGCCTAGCAACAATGAACGCTTGATAGAAGCACTCTGGAAGCGCTCTGAAAATGAGGTTGTGGGCTCTGCCAGTGCAAAAAACGCATTTGGTGGACAGTGGCCCTTTGCTAAAGCTGGGAAAACAATTAGACAAACTTTCCTTTCTTTGGGGAAAGGAAAATCTGACCAAGAGGAAATGGTTGGTTTTCAAGTAACGTTAAAAAGATGAATCACAGTTGGATGGGTGCAAGTGCACAAATGCTCAAAGGTGGGCCAACCAGTTGACTGTCAATAATGGGAAATAAGTGGCTAGATCAACCTTCCCAACGATAATCCACTCTATTTTACTTAAGAAAGTATAAAAAGTGTTAAATTACAATAATTGATTGTTGTTGATGTCAGTAGGGGCGGGGTAGCAAAGGAAAGGAGCTCTGTAGAGGGAAGTAATGTGAGAGGAGTGCAATAGGCTACTTGCAGTACAGTAGGTGCAGGTGGGGTGTGCAATGAGCTTCAAATCATAACAATAATAGTGGTTTAATCTGCAAGGGCAAATCTGGTCACAAATCGAGTTTCCCTTTAACAAAATAAGCCCTCAAGAAGTGTTTTATTGCCTCATCTGATTTCCAAAAAGTTTGACAGCACATGCACACACAAAAACCCTATCACACGAACTTTCTTATATGGACGCACCCACTGCTGGCACAATACAAGTATCCCATTACATGATTTGGCTGAGAACTGCCTGAGAAACAGACAGTGTGTGTGTGAAAGACCCAGCCTTCTCCACCTCTGAAGCGTAGCTTGCCTCTGCATGTAGCCTACTCTTAAACGTTTAACACCCTATGCAACAATGTAAATTGGACACCCTTTGGAGGTGGCAGAGAAACGGCGCGATGGAGATAATGGAGGGACAGTATTAAAAAATGCAATGTGTGTGTGTGTGTGTGTGTGTGTGTATCCGAGGGACAGCGAAATAGAGAAAGTGAGAGGGCACGGATGGTAAAAGGGCAGGAGAAAGTGAGAGTAAGACACACACACACACACACATGGGTGGAGAGAGCTATTTACATACCAAAGGCAGAGACTGTAGCTGCAGTAAACACTGTCTTTATTCCCTCGCTGCCTCTGGAGGAGGCTGACAATCGTCTGCTCTTGTTTTGTTTTTTTTACCACATTTCTTCTAATTGAGAGCCCTTTTCAGTATGTTGGGGCTCGGCCATCCGGGAAGCTTCCAACAGCATGTCAGCTGTCCTCTGGGGGGAGCGATGGGGATGGGTGGGAGACCCCTCCGGGGGCCAGAGGAGAGCTTCTGACAAGCCCGTGAGCCTCTCCGTAGGTCCTGACTGTCTGGCTCGACCAATTACTGCAACTCCTGTCTGCTCCACCAACCTCCCGGTCTCTTCCCTCACTTCTCTCTATTCATATTTTTAGCTTTACGTCGTACGTTTCAAGAAAAGTCAAACTTTGGAAAGAACTAAGAAAGGCCCTGATTTAGAAAAAAAGATTTTAGTGGTCATCTCCAAAATAGGAGCATATATTGTAAGCAGTTAAAATTGCCCCCAGCCCCAAATTATAGTATCCTCAAGCAAAGTAAGGCATTTTCTTTTTCCTGTTTTTAAAATATTTATTTTAAATAGCATCTTTCGAAATGAAAGCCCCCGCATGCTTGTCTGTTCACATCGGAATTTCAACTTTGGCACTAATTGTTGTATTCTCTATTTTAGCTCTAACAATTAGAATTTCACGATTGCATACAAAGGTAGGAGTTATAAATGTGCACAAAAGTATAATCTCTTTAAAACATTTAGCAAAAATTATGAAACTTCTTTGCTATAACAAGATCGAACACATTTAAGTCATTTAACAAATGATTTTATCCAAAATAACTTACAGGTTTAAGTAGGCTGCAAATACATGTACACACTGAAATTTGAGAAAAGTTCAGTGGTCTGGCTTGTTTGGAATGCGCCGTCTCTATTTTTCCATTCTCAGTGAGTCATGCTCTCCCTCCGAGTATCATCTCTTTTTCTATAGACCCCCCCCCCACCCACCTACCCCCTAATGTCTCCTCACCGGAGCCCTCTCTCATTTCATTTCTCTCTCAAACACTCCCGCCAATTTCATCCCTAATCTTCCCTCATTGCCTCTCTTATTCTGCGGCCTACCCATGTTGGTTGTGTGTGGCGCGGTCCCATCTGTGGCCCATTAGGCTCCCAGACAGGCCTTTCTGGGAGCTAGGCTAGGTGAGGCAGGCATGGCGCTGACCTCCGCCACGGTGGATTGCAGGCACAGAGTGACATAAACAGGCTCCTTAAGGGGAAAAGATACACAGTTCTCTTTGTTTTAATATTTGTTTTTTGTTTGTTTGCTCATGACATGTTCGATTAAATTGGATGATATAAAACTATGTTACATTAGAATGTATGAGAGGAGATAAGAAATCGATGTATCTTAAAATAAAATTTGATTAGACTAGACGATTTAAGAAGATAGGTTTGAATTAGAGAAAACTAGGTCATATTAATTCGATTATTAAAGTAATCCAATATATTGAACCGACCCAGGTAAGCAAAAACATGCATGGGAAAAGCAAGACTCCCGGTGATTCAAACGGGATGATATGATACCGTCATTCTTCACTATATACACTGTACAATCTAATCTCTGCTCATAATGATAATTTAATGATAATATTGAAACAATATTGTCTGCAGTGGCTTCAAAACAGTGACCTAACCAATACGACCCTGCACACCAATCAGAGGGTGAAGAGCATTTCCCAATTACAGGTTTAATAATTAAAGTATATAACCAAATCAAATAGAGATTCAGTGGTTGTCCAGAAAAGAAAAGGAAGTATACTTTATATCTACACATTTACAGTAGGGTAGACCAGACAGATTTTTACATGTAAAAACTGTAAACACAATAAAGAAAAAAAGAAAAACTCTCCAGACCTCGTCTTATAAGAAGACCTATATTTCCAGGGGATGCAGTATTACACATAACACGCCAACCCAGAAATGGAGCCCACAGATAATAGTAACTGCCACTTTGTGAAAGTGGCACACTGCTATGATCACAGAGGTGTGCTGCTATCTGGTTAGCATTGTGTGCTAATTAAATACATGATGGAATAAGTGTCTGGTGGATGGAGGGCGGGACCCTCAAATTGTCACCTTCTGCCGAGCCTGATCACCACTGTGAAAGCATCACACACGCGTAGGCTCTTGCTGACCAAACAGACACTATGATGACTCGCACAGCAAACATCTGCGAGGAAATGATATTTCTGTAGCACTTGCATAAGACTTTCATGCAGTAAAAAAGTAGTTTCTTGCTTGTGAACACCATCAAAAGGCTCCTTGGAGCTATTAACTATTTTGGTGCCATTGGTTCACGTAAACCACTGCTGTAAAACATGAATACTAACTATATGATGGATAATAATTGTGGGTTATGTAATATGAAACAGTGGTTATGCCGCTGTTTCATATTTGGTTTTCTACCTTCCTTCCTTCTCTCAGTTGTGTTCACTGCTAACCTGAACCTCCTCGCGCGAGGAAAAGGGGGTAAGCATTTCGTCAGCCTGCCAGGGACCCGTCACTGCCCAGCTCACTGAAGCTGCTCACACCCCCTGTCAGACAAGCCCACCCTCCCCCCAACCCCCTAGCCCCCAGAGGGATTCACACAAGACAGGCCAATCCTCAGCCTACACATACACACACAGGCACACGGTATAGGGGAACAAACAAATTCATGCATACATGCATACACAAAAACACTCAGGTGGGTACACACCAATGCATGTATAAGGAATCACCTTTATGCCCATACACACACACCAAATACAAGAAGACTTGACACACACAAACACACACACACACACACAAACACAAACAGAATATCTTGTATGTGGGTGTACTCAGGATTATAGACAAGTTCAGTTAGATTCATTCTTAAACTATTTTGTATCCTATTTATGATTTTTGTAATCTTGCTCAATAATTTTGTGTAACGATGACTTACACACACACACACACACAAACATATGCACAAACATCGTGTGCTTGGGGCTTTTTTCAGAGATGGTGGGGGGGGGGGAGAGAGAGAGAGAGAGAGAGAGTCACAGAGAGAGAGAGAGAGAGAGAGAGAGAGAGAGCCAGAGAGAGTCAGAGAGAGAGAGAGAGAGAGAGAGAGAGAGAGTCACAGAGAGAGACAGAGAGAGAGTCAGAGCGCCAGGACTATCTGCCTCGGGTGTTGGAGAGATGGTGAGCCTTTGGAAGAGTCCATAACACTTGGTTAAAAACAACTCTCGACCTGCGAGCGAGGCCGGAGGAGGGCTGGCCAAGGGCCTCTCAGCTGAGCTGACGTTCGGGTCAGCGGCGGTGGTCCTGTTGTCCTTGGGCAACACGAGAAACACTCTAAAATGCCTGTCCGCAAAAGAGGTTGCTTCTGCACTAAATGTTTAATCTAAATACACCATCAACGGTTAAAGGCACTCTCCTTGAGTATGTTATTGCGCAATTAACCCTAACCCTCAAATTTTTGCCCCACTATTTATATTTTGAAATTGAATGGGTGTCACTCAACTCAGGTGTGCGAGTTTCATACCAAAACAATAACTTTGCTGGAACACCGCTTTAAAGTAATTCCTGACACAACGACGGCTTAATAGTTATGGCGGATTCACCAGGTCTTGTAGTTAGCCTACTTACCCATGTCTATACTGCGAGTTAGACATTGGTCTTGAGCTATATCTGACAAAATAATTGAACTATTCAATGCTGGTGTTAATATGCAGAGAAAATGGTGAGGTTCTGACTGAAATTCTGAATGACTCTGATGGAATAAATTGAAGGCCCAGACAATATGAAGAATAGTTTCTATTTATGTTCTATTTAAGTTTTATGACATACATGCACTGCAAGGAAAATGCTCTAACAAATCATCTTTAATCTTTGTTCTCTAAATTCAAGTAGTAAAAAATTTACTAAAGTGGCTTTTACATCCACCTTTGCAAAAAGTTAACTTGTTTTAGAAAGGAATATTCCTCATTAAGATGGATTTTTTTTCAGTGTATGCCTGCCTGTGTGTGTATGTGCGTGCGCGCGTGTGTGTCTACCTATCAATACAAGTGCCGCCATACATCCAGTAGATACGGCACTTCATCAGGCCTGCTCAATATGCAAGGCACCTCTCCCAGTGGAGGAAAAAAATATGCCGTGGAGCAACAGAGCCCCGTGGATCCTATAATTCACCTGACTGTGCTTTTAGAGACCTGAAAAAAATACATCCATTTACAGACTAAAAGGGAATAGCGGCATTTTCATTTAGATTTATAGCTCATTCTCATTGATCAACATACTGTAGTTTACTACAGCACTCTGGAAAATGGATGCACAAAGAATTCAAGATAGAATGAAGAGTGTTGCCTCCAAAGCAAAGTGTGAAAAACACAGTGACCGATAGCCAAGGAGGATTAACCCAAAGAGGGATTGGGGAGCCTCACGAGAATTAAGAGAAAATAGAGTCATTGTCGTTGAATAGTGAGAGTTACGCGAGAAATAGTGCTAGTTAATGTGGCTTTGCAGATGCTTTGCTTTATAGTGTGTCCGGTCTAATGGCGCCGTAAATCCGTCCGTGCATTCTGCGGGGCTTTTATCTCTGCCGATTGATTGGCGCCGCTGTGGTTTGACGAAGAAGAAGGATTGATGATGTACGGCGTCGTCACAATGAGTGATGGCTTCCCCTGCCTGACAAACACTCAACGCTAGACCCCAACGGACGCGATAGCGCACGTCGGCGTCCAACTGATGTAAATCCAAGAGGGTGCTTAACAACTACCGTAAAACGTGCACTTTAGCAAGGTATAGTACCCCCCCACCACAGCCACCCCCACCTGTGAGCCAGGCTGTTTAGTGGTTGCACCAGTCACTTGTCACTTCTGAATCCATTGATAGTGTGGAGTCAGAGCAGTGGGTGTCCAGTGGGAAAATACTATGGTGAAATATAAAAAAGCACATTATCTGCAGTCTTGTATAATATAGGTACAATTTGTATAGTGTGTATCTATATAGACGTATACTGTAAACATTTGTACCGGTCTGTGGTAATTACTGTCAGTAAATTGTTAACTGTCCATTTGAGAGAGTTCTGGCTTAAAATGGTTTGTTTTAAAGACTTCAATAGGACAGGCTTTTTTTGAGTTGCAGTACACAGTATGTTTCAGCAAGAGCTTGAATTACTCGTGAACTGAATCAGACCTTAGAGTTGTCAGTCCAAGTGCCATCTTGGGTTGCCAGATCGGCTCAGTCCTCACTTCACTCTCCCCCTTTTTATTTCATGAATAATCTATAGGAACTGTGAGTTTAAGCATTCAGAGATCGGCCTGCAGGCACTAGGTCTGGGCGCCTCCTAGGAGAGAGGCCCAACTTTGGCAGCAGGCTTTATTACAGCTGTGGCTATGGCCCTCTGTCTGCATGCTCAGAGTGCCCGAGTCAAAGTCTGTACCCTCGGCCAACTGTGAATGGCCGCAGGGCATGAGAGGGTGTCTCTTTGGTGTGTGTGCATGCAAGTGCCCTTTTACACCCCTATGTGTGTGTGTGTGTGTGTATATGCTGTATAATATACACCCACTCAATTGTGTTCTAGCACCCCCAGAACTGTCCAATAATGTGGGGCTGTAGAGGAAGGATGGGTAAAACGGTTACCGTTTATTTTTTACAATAAACTGTAGTAAAATACACAATTGTAAATATACTGTTTGAATTGTTGCCTTTGTGTTGAATAGCCTACTGTCCATTGTAAGCATCAACCAAAGATCACTAACAGTCTCTCACGAAGCATAAACAACTTACCTGCAGTAAATTGCCAAATACATTTACATGCATCACTAAATGTAATAGTAAAGGGTAAAATGTCAAGGGGCATGCACTGTCTGAGTTTCAATAAGGATACAAACTGATTAAGGGTGAAAAGTAAATTACTTATGGGATTATACATTTCTAAATGTCATACTTAGAAGGATGGCTAAATTAGCATGTGTTGAACTTCCTACAAAGAACTTTACTTTTTGGCAAAGTACTGTAGCAACACCTTGGTTAGAAACACACAACTTACAAAAGTGATTTTAGTGTACTGTACATGAGCCTTGAAAGCAAAGTTCTGGTTTAGCATCACTCATCTCAGAAAACATCCTTATTTGATGTTTTCGCACTCTAGGATGTAGAGTATTTTGCTGATCTTTTGCAGGATGGTGGTAGAGTCTTCAGGGTGTCACAAATGTCTTTTCTAAGGTGGCCTTGAAGTGCAAATCACAACGAGAAATAGCAAAACACAACAACAAATCATAAAACAGGACAAAGCAACGATAAATTGCAAATCAAACTTACCAAAGTGACTAGTGTGTCCATTCAGCCAAAATACTTGTCCATGTGTAGTCACCTACCTTTTCTGGTAGGAGTTAATGTCTTTAATGATTTGTGGTTTCTGGTTTGCCGTTGTGATTTCTGATTTGTTGTTGTGTTTTCACTTTTGTTAATTTGATTTGCAATTGGTTGTTGTGTTTTGTTATTTGCCGTTGTGTTTTTTGATTTGTTGTTGTTTTCCTATTTGTCATTGTGATTTGCACTTCAGGGCCATCATAATTTTCCCATCAGATCTACAGGAATCACAATAGGTCTACTATATATAGCATAATAGTAGACCATTCACCATTTGAATACATTTGCCGCAAATGTATTCAAATGTATGGTTTGCATCCGTGTTCAAACCAAAACACTTTTTTATAATGCTGGTGTAAACCAGGCAATTCTGGACACAAATTGAGGAGTTTACTTTAAATGTATTAAGTTAATTTTGGAGCTTTGTGTCAGCATTATGGCTACTATGGATCTCTGACAAGTGTAACTCCTTGTACGTGCAAACAGACATGGTGAATAAATGTCCCACTGATAGTTATGCGATACAAAGGGCACCGACGCAGCCAATCAGCCTCGATCTGATTATCTCTCTATGTACTCCTCTATGCTCCTTATTATGGTCTGCATAGCAGCTCGTGTACACACACGCCAACTGCAGCCTGTTTTTCTAATTATGCTGCTTAACCAAGCCAGCCCCCAACTATCACTGAACACACACACATCCATAGATTTAAGTAATCTCAACAGAAGCGTTCTCTATCTAGCATCTTCCTGACATGTTTAGACGAACTTAGACACTTTTGAGCGGCACTCACTCTTCTTCCTCACTCCCTTAGAACCTAATTGTGAAAATGCCAACAATACCAACAAAAACCTATACACACATATATTAACAGACATTGGCCCTCATTCATGAAACATGCGTACGATCAAATTTGATCTTCCAATGATTATGCGTTATCATTTTACAGACGGAACATGTAAATTATTAGTATTAATAATAATTGATAATATAAAATAAGATGACAAGAATATAGTGCATACATACATCGACGGTGTGTACAGGGTTAACAGATTTTTTTGTGTAAAATTAATTTATCTTTATTTTTGAGAGCCTACATTATTACAAGCAAAGCAATTAAAAGCAGTGGTTAGACTAACCGATTAGCAAAGTGATAGTTTATATGCTTATTAAGTCACCTAACAAGAGCTTTGGCAGTCATCAAATTGCAATCATCAGGAGAAGAAGAAGTCATCCATTAATTAAATGTCGGCAATGGCAGATCTGGTTCTATTACAAGACCTCTATGTGACCCTAAGTCGCGAGAGGGTTTTTCGGGACCACACTGAACAGGGATTTCTTGGTGAGTGACGAGTGGAAGTTGCTTTCATCTCCCAGGGCATCTTCTCGTAGAATTATGCCACAATTTGGAGCCTCAGTTGAGGAGAGTAACCAGACTATCCAATGCCATACCTGTGCCAGTGCAGGGTGTTTGGGTTGTTGGCCACCGGGACCTTTCAGTGCAAGATCGGGGATAGGTCTATCTCACAGATAACGATAAGTAGAACAGTATGCCAGCAGTGTTGGCGGCTATCAAGTCCCTTTCTAATCAATATCGTCAGCGGTGGGAGAACTACATACCATAGAAAGTGTGCAACATTATATTGGCCCGTGGAGTTCTGCACAATATTGATTAGGATAATAGGGTGCCATTCAAATTGCCAGTGCATCCAGATGAGCATATGCCCAGAGAGAAGTTTGTCTTTTTTTCCGGGTTATGTTTAGCCATGTCGTAAATTCTAGGGGCGAGGGCTCTAAACCGAAAATATTTAGGGGCGTGATATTTAAATGACAATCGTTTTCAGCCACCAGATTTATCAACGTCCGATCATTCTTACGCTGGGATTGGCGAGATACGATGGTTTCATGAATCACATGTGAACCCTGTCGTAAGATGATTTCTGTGTTGGTATTTACGATAGATTGATGAATGAGGGCCATTTTCTTTCAGCTTCCAGGCATCGTTACCACTGACCAATCATTGACAAACATAAGTTATGCTAACAACTGCTGCGTTGTAACATTACCCTACTTCAATACAAAGGGCCTATCAAATCAGCCAGGGTGAATGTCCTCTCGAGGGCCACAATTGCAGCAGCCTGTGTTCAATGAAAGGGTTTCCGAGTCCCCCTGGGAGGGAAAGGCAATCACATTAGGTGGGTAAATTCTATGCAAGTGTGTTTATTTCAGTGTGTATGTGCTTGTATTTTCATTAGGAAAGCCAGGGTTAAATCCCCCTGTGACCTTCTCACCTTGCCGAACTTCCCTTGGGCAAAGCACCCAATCCCTGTTACTGTACACAGCTCAAGGCAGATTTTTATTTACAAGCCAAGGGGAACTTTTCTACAGGGTTCAGTGTTTTGTGAACGTCTGTATGCTCTGAGTCGAAGCAAGCGAATGATTGGACGAGCTATCGTATACACTTGGGGCCACACAGAATACTTCCACATCTACAGGTAGAGAGGAACTGTTGGCCCGTACGATGGGTGTAGATGTAAGGAAAGCACGGTCTGCTAGGGAATCGCACACACACAGTCGGAAATACATTCAGTCACACATCACTAAAGACGTTAGAGGATTACAGATACGAGAATTTACACTATAACAAGTTTTATTCTTATAATTCAGAGGGACAGAGGGCAAGAAGGAAAATAAATATCTGGAGTGGAAAACAATACTTTAATGAGGCATTCTGTGGAGTGGAATAGTAAGGCACAAAAAAGAAGGGATAAGAATTACAAATTCCCTTAATTTAGTCTCCGAACAAACTGTGAAAGAGGTTTTGTTGCTGCATAATGATCATGTCTCCTCATTTTAGACTCTAACAAAACCTCTTTATTATCTTCATCTATTCATTTGATACCAGCATTTCTGTACATCTACAGTATTATGTTCTCTCTGAAATTGTGTCGATTTATTTTTTACTAGGTTACATCTATCTTGTTTTATGTTTTGCACAAATCTGTTTTTGTGGCAAATACTGTATGTAGACTATTGTGCAATCTTTGGTAAAGGGGCAATATAAGGTTTTACTCTGAAGACAGCAGTTCTTGACTGTATACTGACACACAGTGGCATAGATGCAGCTGAGCCAACACTTATAGAAATGCATTTTCTAACTATAAACAACCAGGCTTCAACAGGACTTACGACAACATGGGCATAATGTTCAGAATAACAGCACACACCAAAATAAGAGCTGACTTGACCATGCGAATTTGAATAACGGCTAGCTTGACCGTCAAAACCACAAAAGTTTTCAAGGATCTTTTGACACAATGAAGGCAATATTTTTGATTCCCCTGTCCTGGCTCCTTCTCCTTCGTGTGGCCACATTAAATCTTAAAGAGACTAACCAGAATAGTGTGTCCAATCAGCGATTATACCTTTTCCGGTAAGAGTTGATATCTTGTGTTTTCTGTGTCTGATTTGTGGTTTCTGGTTTGTCGTCGGGATTTCCAAACCGTTGTTAATACATTTACATTTACAACATTTAGCAGACATTTTTTTAAAGGAAAGCAGGATAGACGAAGGATTGTTATAGAGGATTTCTGTTAGTGGGATTAGTGAGGTAGAGAAATTGGTGGTTGAGCTAGGTCGATTTTGAAGAGGTGGGTATTAAGTCTCTTGTGGAAGATCGGTGGTGATTCTGCTGTCCTGACTGCTGCGGGAAGCTTATTTCACTGTTGCGGCTCTAGGACAGAGAAGAGTAGAGACTGCTATGAGTGACGCTTGCACCCTCGTAGCGACAGAGGTACCAGCCTGCCAGCCGAGTTGGTAGATTGAAGTGCTCTGGTTGGGGCCTGAAATCACACCATAGCTTGTAGGTAGAGAGGGGCAGTTCCTTTTACTGCCTTGTAGGCCAACACCAGTGTCTTGAATCAGATGCGGGCTGAGATGGGGAGCCAGTGAAGGTCTCGGAAGAGGGAGGTTAGTTGGGAGAACTTTGGTTGGTTGAAGACCAGAAGTGCTGCTGCGTTTTGGATTAGTTTTAATGGTCTGGAAGCCGATAGCGAGTAGAGCGTTGCAGTAATCTAGACGTGAGATTACTACATCTTGGACAAGGAGCTGTGCTGCTTCATTTGTAAGGAACAGCCTTATCCTTCTGATGTTATAGAGGGGAGAATCTGCCGGCTGCGCAGGAGAGTTGGTTGTCCAGGACAACTTCGAACTCCACTTTACAATTGGACAGGAGGAAACTGTGGTTTTCTCAAGGGTAATGGACAGGTCCACTTGATAGTAATAATTTAACCATATACAAACGTTGAGGCCAGTTCGTGCTTTGAAGTGCTGAATCAAGAAACACATTTAATAAAACAAACAACAATGCAATGCAATAATTACAATGTGGCCACAAGGGATTCTAAATTCTAATTCCTTCACACTTGAGGACAGTCCTTTGCCGGAAGGTAGAGTAGCTCTGTCTTTTGAAGGCTGAGCTTGAGGTGATGTTAAGACATCCAAGCACTGATGTCAGCGAGACATTCAAAGATTCTAGATGAGATCTTCGTGTCAGATGGAGGGAAGGAGAGGTAGAGTAAGGTGTCCTTGGCATACAGCAGTGGTGTGAGAATCCGTGTGAAGAGATTACAGAACTAAGTGATCTAGTGTACAGTGAGAAGAGTAGGGGTCTCAACACAGATCCTTGCGGAACCCCAGTGCGCAAAAGGTAGGTGCCTATCCATGAATAAATGCTACACTCATAGTTGTGTGATACAATGGGCACCAACCCAGCCAATCAGCCTCGGTAAACATGGCAACTCCCATGGCTGGTGGGGTCGTGCTACTTAGAATACAATACCTCAATCGGTAACTATAAAACCAATTAAATCTCCAGTTAAGTTAATATTCATTTTGGTCCAAAATATTGTTTAGTGCTCTTTTAATTGCTTGTGTTTAAAAAAAACTATCATGGAGTTTTGTTTTAAGTGATCACTTATGGACAGCATTATATGCCAATATACGCTATAAAGTCAAATATAATGAATATGTTTTAATATGTGGCTGGTCTACTTTAAAAGGGAGCTGAGTTTTTTTTAAATAGCGTGTAAATAGCGCTTACACTCTATTTAGTGCTGCCTATCATCTCTGGTGGACCAAATGCTGCCATTTGACGTAAAACGCCTTACACCACTTAATGTAATTTTACAACAAATGACGTACCTAAACTCCATATTATGAAATAAATTGTGCAAATAGAAAGGCTTTCATAATTGGGTAGCCAGCTGAATTGTGGTACACTCATCAGCTAGAAATAGTAGCAAAATGTACATTTATTTACATTTGCGAGTGTTGCTTTAAATGGCTGTAACAAAGCTCATTTATCATTTTAATTATTTCTCAGATAGTCATTGCAATATCTAAAAGGCATATAATCATGAATCAAAGCAGAACTTGAGCTGTCTATAGAAGTGAATTGTGTAGTGGGGGGGACAGGGCAGGCACAAGCATACAGGGATTTGAACTCATAATCGTAATGCACATTGCCTAGCGGGGGAGACATCATGAATATGCTCCGGGAGTCAGAGTGGCTGGCTGGCACAGGGTCAGATCTGATTTGCATATTGTTTACGGCCACTAGCTTAATTTGAAGCAGAGGTTTGAACCCGTGATAACGCCAGGGCCTTATCTACAGAGTTGGTTAAGTAGCGCCGGAGAGTAGTTTTCAAAGTGATATACTTTGATATGCTGACAAGGAACAGAGGCTGTGCTGCTTTCGGCGCAGTGCTTTATGTGAGATATGCAAACATGAACATTTTTGGGAAGAGTTGTAAAGTATCAATTCGTACAACCACCCAACCTCCAAAAAAACACAAATTACAGTACTCATTTAAAAGCTTAGACAGAGCTCTGAAGTTTTTGGAAACAGCTTTGTTCCAAGATTGAATCCAGATCTGAATTATTTCTTCCCCCCTCCCAGCTGACTTAACGGCTGTCATTTCTGACACTTCACCCCGTCTCTCGCTCCCTCCATCGGCTAACTTTTATTCCTCCCCTATCTTTCCCGGCATGATTTCTGTCACTCCATCTCGGCCTCTTTCTACCCCACTCTGCCATTCTCTCTGTTCAACCTCCTCCGCTCTTTCAAACTCATTCCTATTCCCTCCCTCTCTTATCTTTCTGCCCTCTCTTTTGCTTCCCTCAACTCCCTCCTTCTTATGCGCCTTTCCTCCCTCGCCTTCCGCTCTCTCCATTTCTCTCTCTCTATCCTTTTTATCATGCATCAACTGCTTCTTCTGATGAGCACATCAGTCAAGGCCAGCTAATGAAGTCACTCTCCTCCACCATTAGAGTAAAATAACTAATGTCTCTCTCTCTCTCTCTCTCTCCCATCTAACTACACTGCTCTCTCCTCGGTAACCGATCTAACCCTCCCTTCTAATCCATCTCTTCCACTCCTACGCCTCTCCTGTTCCAATGAGTGTCCATCTCTGTGTGGACCAGCAGGGAGTAAGGCCTCTAAAAGCAGGTGATGCACACGTGAACACAAACAAGGAAATAATAGTGAAAGAAAGAAGCAATGAACTTAAAACGCAAGGGGAAAGGTTCTGCGTTTGGTGAAGTCAACACACAGGGAAGGTAGAGCTGAAAATGTGTGGACGGTTTAGCGGTAACAAGATGTTTGAGCAGATTATATCCCCCCTGTGCCTTTGGACATCCGACGGTGTTCGCTTATCCTAGCGTGAAATATGACAGTGATCCGCACTCCAACCATGACCGCCCACCCCCTGCTGACATTTATTTTTTAACCTGAGACCCACCTGTAATTCACATTTATGCAAATTGGGCCTGTGGAATTATCGTCAGAATCCCTCAGATGAGCGTGACGTTATGCTAATGTACCATCTGAGTTCCAGAGTTTTAATTTAATTTCTTAAGCATCGTCTCTTAGAATGGCGGGACATAACGGGCTCCCCCTGGCTGAATGAATCTGTTTAAAATCCAATAAAGACCTTTCGCAGTTCGTTGCATCTATGGTTCCATCCAACAACATTACCAGCTAGTGTCACATCTACATCAACTCTTGTTTAGGTGACAAAACAGACAAAACATTTGACAAAACAGGTGTCAGGGCAATACAAAATGGCGAGGTCAGGAAATTATATAACACATTATGCTTAAAGTTCACAATGCTGCCGAGAGTCTCCCTAAACACTGATATGTTTAATCCAATACAGATTGGTAATTTTTGAAAATAACTGCTGACCTCTAGTTAACACAAATTCTGGGCTGACTTGGTCTTCAGTTGTTTTGTGTGCTGACCTCCTGTGAGCAGGATAATATTAAGATATCTCAAATTTGCATCAATATTTTGTTCTTAAACGATGAAGAAAGCCTCCTTACGTCTACACACTGATTTTAGTGATGTATTCGCTGTATATATTGAACCAAATATATTTTCAACCTCCGTTGTTTCTCACACATCTACAACGTCAGCTTTGGGTCGCTGCTCCAAATTCTGTTTGCTGGTAAATATCCACTTCATTTATTTTGGATACAATCCCGGTGAAGCGTTCATTGTCGCCACAATTCATTTAGGATTTCCAAAGGGCGTTATCAACGCATCTGGACACAATTGGATAGGCCAACAACCAATTAGAGCAATGAAACGTGTGACGCACCTAGGGCTGGTGCAGTTAAGGAATTTTCCCTGAGGTGATTTTGAGTCGCTCAACAGCACGCTATGCGATATCGCCTTTTTTTGTGAGATATTGATGGACATGTGGTTCTGGGGCATACACACTTCCTGGTCCATGTTTACATACATTAACTATGTAGCCATACATAGGTTAGCTACCTATTAGCCCAGCGCTAACATTAGCTACGCTGTAAGTAACATTGTTCCGGCTCTGCGACTACCACCACTGGGACTACCACTGCTACTATGCAATTTAAGGTAATATGAACATTTCACTAAAGTTTAACTCCTTTCTCTTATGCCAAGTACGGCAAGGTGTACAACAAGAAGTCCAGGATGTGGAGGTTGTACACACTGAACGTGGAGAAGGACTACAGTTACATCGCAGACCACCAGAGCGTTATCCTGCGGAGAATGTTGGTTGCTACTGAGGGTACAGTCAGCCAACACTGACCTGTGTTTATAATCAACAGCCAGTAAACCTCTGGACACAGTGTTTCTTCCTTCTTGTATATGTTGTCCATGGTAATTATATAATGTATATAACTTGTAATATGTTTCTATGTTATGGTGTTCCAAAAAGTACAATAAACACGTTTCAACCACATTTGGTTGTCATTATTTGTGCAGCATGTAAAGAGATAATACATTTAATGGCTTGGTTGTTTATGCAAGTGTGAGGAAAAGGCATTAGTCATTTTAAAGATTTTATTCAAACAATTAGGAACATTATCCGGTGAAGGAGTTGATGTGGTTGTTCCAAGCTAAGCGCTAGAATTCTGGCCTGTAAAGTGATTTATGTTAGGGCTGGCTATCGAACCCAATTGCAGACAGAGGTAAACGGAATTTATTCCAATAAACAGAGAACACAAATATTCCAAGGCTGGTTGCTGGCGTATCCGTGGCGGGTCCTGGCGTAGTGCTGGATGTGGGAAGGACCCCAGGAGTGGAATCCTTACGGGAGTCGCGACCAGACAACTTCCTTGAAAGCAAGGCAAAACGGGCGTTACAAAATGCTCCTTTAGAAATAACAGGCAGAAGACCAAAACTAGTACTAACGAGTAGACTTAGACTACGCTTCAGCGACGAGTGAATGACGCTCTCGATCTTAAGTAGCTTCTGGTCGGACTCCCGCACAGCTGACTCCACTCCTGCAATCACACAGAGAGGGAGAGGGGAGAGGGGAGAGAGAGAGAGAACAACACTGCCAGGCAACGGATCTAACAGATTTGTAAACTTTGATAAACTAAAACGATTTGGCGTCTCAATTTTAATTTCAATGACCAATGTATATTTCAAACTTTCAGCAGTGCTGTTATAAAATATAAATGAAATATCTATAAACAAAATGCACAAATAATAATGAATAAATAAATATACAAACTTTCAAGGACCTTTGAGAACCGTGGAAAAGCAAAGAAATAAATTGCTAAAAGAACAGTCCGTTATCCTGGTTAGGAGACCATCTTGGTTCTTCACTGATTTTCAACGCTTTTGCGCTTCAGCTGGTGTCTGAGCTCGCAGATTCTATTGTTAATGGATTTTCTGACATCAGCTGCCTTGGCCATCGGAAAATGTTTTACAACAGCATCTGTGGAACAGAACAACAATGATTACTCTCACTTCTCCTGCTGCCCCTCTGGTTGGCGAAAATCTCGACCCCCTCCCCCCTCCTGGCAGAGATGCAATCAAAACTTGAAAGCATCAGCTCTGAAAAGTATTTACCTTGTAAAGCTTGAAGTTTCCTCGGGTCGAGAGCCTGCCGATGATCAGCAGAGGGATCCAGCTTGCTGACCTCTCCTTTTACGTTGAGGAGGAGGACATCCACACTGAACAGTCCCATCAGTAGCACCCGTGCCATCCCATTGGGGGTGGTACAAGCTTTTGCAGTCTCCCAACAATGTGACGAGACAGTGACTGTTCCATCATTCTCTGATGTTCACCTTATGTAAACAAATAAATAAATAAGGAAAATCACCACCAGCAATAGAATGCAAAGAAGGGAAAAAACAAAGATTATTGCCAAAAAGCAACAGAATGCCAAAATGTTTTAATGTTTGTTCGAAATACCAATTAATAAATACTTCCTTGTGAAGGTCTGCAAGGTCTGCAAGGTGTGCAAAGTGACGTTTCACCTGGGCCATCACTCTCAGAATCAGGGTCATCATATTTTGTGAAAGCACCAATAGTTAACCCTAGAGTATCTAAATCGAGGTGTTTGGTCCAAAATATTGTGATATTTGGTTTTCTACATATAGCCCAGTTCTAGGACAAAATACATATCAATTGTCAAGAAAAAACAATATTTGTGTAATGCAGAATTTTGTCTTCACTATTTTCTTAAGGCTATATAGCTATGCCATGCTATGGTTGTTTATTTGGAAAGTATAAAATGTAAAATCATATATATACCACATGCATATATTGCAGTATATTAAAGCATATAAAGAAAAACTATTACATGTAAAATGTATCAATATATACTCATATATGGTCTATGTATATATTGCAATATATTGGAAAATATATATATTAAATCCCATATATGGCTATATATATATATTTTTTTGTTTCGTACACATTGTTCCGTGCACATACTACTAGTGTAGCCTACACTAGTAGGATGTATTCATTTATATGTTAGGGGGTCACATAGCCCTTTTAGCGTACCCTCCCTGGTATGTGGAAGATATGGGAATGGTTCAGTCTTGGGAGAAACACGAACTAGGGCTTTCCACAAACAAAAGGGTGGTCGTGTCCCTCTAGGCTCAGAGATAGAGAGGGGAGGGGTGAGTGCTTCTCTGGTGGACTAAAGGTCATCTCTGGCCTGCTACATGTGGTTACCAGTCTGTTTGGGTATTTCCTCAACCAGACATCAATAGACATTAGTCTTCTTGGCTGTCGTTCTATCTATGCACTGTGTGGCTAACTTTGTCTGTCGGAGTCTCTATCCCTCTCGTGGCTCTGTTTCTCTGCCTGCTCAGCTTTCCTTCTCGCCTTCATTAATGCCCCCTCTCTCTTCTGAATGCTTGGCCCCTTGTGAACTGTGTACAAATATAGATTAGTTTAGAAATTCATTAGCCTAGTCATGATCAGTCATTGGTGCACGGTGCATCAACAAGCCCCCGGGGGAGACGCAGGATTGCTGGGAGATAAGCACGACTTCCTCTTTTCGCCGCGTCAAAAAAGCAAGAGAGAGAGGGAGAAGGTTAATAAACGGTAAAGATATTGAGGTGAGGGAGGGTGAACGAACCCATAGACAGAGAGAAAAAAGATAGGAAAGGATGGGAGAGCAGTTGTGGGGAAGAGAGGTCAGCGATGCCACTTGAACAGCAGGAGATGCCAACAGCATTTTGAACATCTGCTTGTGCTCGGCGGTTTTAGAGCAACACACCAACAAACACTCTCATTCGCACACAAACACAAGCGCAATGTTGGGGTTCAGAAGGTTGCGCAAGGCCAGCTGTTCTTCCATTGATATGATAGGCATTGTGTGTATATTTGTGTGTGTGTGTGACGCGAAAGGCATAAATGCTTCATTAATATCTTTTATCAGGGCTGGCAGTTTGATCCTGACTTCTTATGACAAGCTGTTCAATAGCCTCTGGAGAGTATTTCAAAAATGTGCACATTGCTTTTATATATATAAGCAATGTTATATGATTAAATAATGATTGATTATTAAATAATAATGTTGCAAGCATCATAAATACACCATCGTTAATGTCATTTTTCTCGTAGCCTTTATAGTGCTAACCTGCTCTCTATTTCAAAGGTAACTTTAGGCAGACTTGCGCTGGCAATGCAAAACAGATTTCCGCCCCCCCTCCAGTGAGCTAGACGCTAGTTGTTATTCTCTGGGAGGATGGTATCTTAATCACAGCTTGTTTTGATGCCGCTGCAAGACGATAAGTGCTCTAATGCAAATGTTTGACTAGAATGTATTCAAACACTCCTCTGGAGAAAAAAAGACAATGTATTGTACATGAATATTTCAGAGCAACGACACAGACATCACAGGGTATCGAGGAATACGTGCTTTGCCAGGCTGTTCAAGACTACCCCGCCAAATATTCTGTTTCTAGAAGGTGTAGTGAAAGTTTGTTTTTGTACTATATTTTTGCAGTTAAGAAATAATTAATCACATACATATATTTTTTTTTTAATGTATATTGGGCACTGCGGCTGTGAGAACACTTTTAATTAAGCCTAGAGGAAAACGTTTCCGTGCTTGTACAGTACTTTAATAGCTTGAGCTGTTTGCGTCAGTGCGTGCCATGTTAAAAAGTAGTAATGTCGCAAAGAGCCTCAACCTTTTTTTCACAGCTGTGAAATGCTCTGGAACAATTCAATTATGCTCATTCAGGAGAGCAATGTGCAAAACTAATTCTGCATGACTGATCTATTTGAAATCATTTCCAGGTAAAACCTGCAAAGGCGGAGCGCTGTGTTCATTTCAGTTTTTTTGCCCATTTATTCATTCTTTATTAAATCAAATATAGAAGAAAGAGATGGAAACGTGTTGAATAGGCGAGGGTAGTTCATACCGTTGTCTTTCAGAGGTAAAGCTAACATTAAAAAAAGGCATGTGGTCACATAAATAACTGTGGAAAAATAAAAAGAACATCATAAAATCAACAATAACCCTAGTTTTTCTTCAAAGCACACCACATGATCCACATTTAACTTTCCTCTCAGATACTGTATAGCTAGCTCTTTGGAATTCTGTTCTCGGGGGGGGAATGTATAGTGTCTTGGAAGGCCGTTATGTATCTGATATCTCTAATTGCTAAATAAACCAGGGGCTGCAGCGGAGGTATGGCGTCTGATGTGGAATGTGATAACAACTACAGGCAGAAGATTTATAATTCTGATTAAAGAAACGATTTCTCCTCTCTGTCATCCTTCCCGCTGGGAGATATCGCACAGCACGGCCTCGTAATATACAGACAGAGAAAGGCTTAAGATGGACGCCAGAGGAGCTGTGTGACTTTGTACTGGTTTTTGCAACCTTCCCAGTGGTTGACAAAGATTGTAGTCAGTCTCTAGGCCTACTTACAACCTTCCCCCCACGGTGCAAACTCACACTCATAATGTCACAAATCCCCCGCCCTCTGTAGTCCTGTGTATCAGTAATAAATAGCATCTATAGGCTAAAAAAAAAAAACATATTTGGCAGATTCAACCATTAACCATTAGTAACCTTAGTTTCTAAGAGCAGTTGATATACATTGTGAGCCTTTAGAAACAGTTTTTACTCAATATATCCTTAACAATATAACTGTTCAATTTTATGTTGTTGTAGGAATGTAGAATAGTTTGCTTCTTTCTACTCTCATCCAATGCAGTAGAGTAAATTAATTTGTTCATGTCTCACAAACGCTCATGCAGTCTCTCTCTCTCTCTCTCTCTCTCTCTCTCTCTCTCTCTCTCTCTCTCTCTCTCTCTCTCTCTCTCTCTCTATCTC
>JAODLI010014423.1:0-24264 GCA_027575585.1 Percopsis omiscomaycus | reverse complement strand
GTGTGTGTGTGTGTGTGTGTGTGTGTGTGTGTGTGTGTGTGTGTGTGTGTGTGTGTGAGAGAGAGAGAGAGAGAGTGAGTGAGTGAGTGAGTGAAAGACCTCAGTCTCCCATCCTGGGCCGCTGCACCTCCAGGGATGACCTTGGTGATGAAGATACTGGGGTCTTCCCCGATGTGAGGATTGTCGGTTCCCCCGGCGATGCTGAATCCCAGGCCTGAGTTACCCTGGGGACGTCAAAACAAAATGACAGTGAAGATGATTAACAAACGTTTACCACACATACCAGTAGTACTGCAAGTACTGTATAGTGTATTCAGTGGAAATACACCGAATCCTAGACAGAGAGACAGACAGGTCTTAGGAGACCCAGCTGGCAGTGCAGGCTAGATGCTAACACACACTTGAGAGAGCATAGCTGAATTGGGTCACGCAGAAAAAAGATGCAAAGAAAGAATAACACTAATGAAATATATCACAGCTGGCACTGGCAGCTGTGTGCAAAGCAACTGATGTATGTGCTGTGTGTATGGGGGTATGTGTGTTGTTTGTATTGAAATAGTTGATTTTTATCTTATGTCGCTGTGAGGAGATAAATAGATTTTTTTCCAAATTACAGAGAGAGGAAATCAATATCCCATATTTGTGCCAATAACAGATTAGGCAGTCTGCAGTAAAATTTAATAACACAAGAGCCGATGTCTGACATTATTACAGCACACCACCCCACACAAATTTGATCACAAATTCCTATAATCTCTCTCTCTCAGTCACTCTATGTTGTTTAAACATGCAAATGAGTCGTGGTCTGTACAATTAAGTGGAGTTGCGCTCGTTGAGATGCCCTTCATGGCTCCTCTCACTTTATGTTGTTGTGCAGTGTCAAGGTCAAGACAATGCAAGTCACACAAATAACTTTCTAAAGGACTACGTACGCAAGGTAGCAAAGCCCAAAACAATACACAAACATGAAGCCATTAAAAGTTACTGGAATGTAGATCTTGCAATAATAGTTTAGCGTTCTCCACGTTATTGTGGAGCATGAAGGTGGACATTTAGGAATTGTAGTGACATGACTGTCTGTGTTTCTCTGTGTAAGCAGAAATTACCAACAATTGAAGGCAAAAAAGCACACTTAAGTTAAATATATTTTTTATTTAACATAGACTTGTTTATTAATGCATATTTTTTTGGGTTATTTTTGGTCCAGAGATTACTGTACGGTATATATCTAGGTTTAATAGCTGATTTGTGTTTAAATGTTTGCATTTAAATTAAAAGTATTCAACAAACAACTGTGCTATAAATATCTAAGGGGCAGCGATTGTGCACAATCAACAGCCTGAAAATTAAATACAGTACCATTGTATTCTAAATGCTAGAATATATTGTAGCCGTATTCCACATACAGAGACATGGGCGGCGCCAGCGGGTAGCTTGGAGTTGCTATACACCCAGATTTGGCCTAGCAACTGCTAAGCCACCTAAAGGAAACCCCAGGGCTATTTCATTGCTACTCTCTCCCTCAGTTGCACTGCTTCTACTAGTGCAGCTTTTATACAATCAGATTTTCCACCTGTGCTGTCTCCTGGTGAAAATTTTACCTGGGGCGGGGCCTTCAGAATTTGAAGTGAATCCCCTCTGCTGTTGAAGCAAATGAGGATGACGTTGTTGATTGTCATTTTTTAACCAGTAACATTTCAAATTTGCCATGTTGAGCGTATTCTTTGACAAGCCTGAGCCTTCTAGCTTGCCTTGCCACCCAAATCATTTTGCGTGTGGCATTTTTTTGTGGCGTGATCGCAGGGCCAGTTACTGAAGTAAAACTAGCTAGCAAGGACCGCAGGAATCAGGATGAATATCGTTTTCAAATAGCGATAGTCATTCGGTGAATCTGATTTCATAATTTGTATGGTACTATTAAATAATGTGATTCAATTTGTGAAAACACACAGTCACCTTAGGCTACATATCTTTTTTGGGGCATATTAGGGGCAGGATAGTCTAGTGGTATAGGCATTGGATTCCCAGCCAGAAGGGTTCGAGCCCCATAGTTGGCCTACCTGTAAGTATCCTTGAGCATGATGCCTAACTCCTATCTGCTCCATGTAATAGTAATTGTAATATACTGTGTTTCACATACATAGGCTCTACTTGGGCGTGCCAACCCAAGAAAATTGAGACCCGCCCAGGACGATAAAATTCAAATTCCACTTTCCCTCCCCCAAAAAAACAATGTAATTCAGTGTTTTCCATACATCGATTTATTTGTCAACATTGACCGCCACAGATAGATTTTCGACAATATATTTATTTTTTTACAATTTTTATTGGAAAGTAGCCGCTGCAGCACATTGAGTCGCTCAGCTCCTCCTTGCTAACACTTTAACGGATCCATCTGTGAATTGCCCCTCCTTTTCGTGCCCACTCTTGATCTAAATTGATCATGCGTGCTAGGAATGATTGTGGCAGCTGCCAAGTAATAGAAAAGAAAGCTGATTATGGAGGTAGATTTCTACCAAAATATATATTCCGCTGTTCTCTCCGTGTCGATTCACACGCAAAGCTTCTTCTTCATCCACACTACCCAATACTGCCCGATGTGTGTTCGGCTCACTAGCGCCACTTTCAGAACATGTGGCCTAGGAGCTCAGTGAACAGACCCCCCCTCCCCGCTCATCTGCCGCCACAGATAGAATCCAATTCTGTGGGAAACAGTTATATAAGGATGGTATTACGCACGTATTACGCTCATATCAAAATATGTGCACGTCCAACTTCATGTAGCCTTACGTATTGTATTTTGGCCATTGACTTCGGACTGAAATGTGTTGGTTGCTACTGCTACTTGTTCTGTTTGGTGAGAGTGTTGGCTTGTCGGATTTAGAGGCAAGGTTGGTCTGAGTGTTTGTGGCAACGTAGGCCTGGTACGAGCGTTTTGATAAACCTATTACAGTGTAATCTAGTCTATATCCCTGAATATCTCGCCTTGTGTTTAACACAGAATGGCATTGTAACTGTTGCAGAGCGGGTACTGCGTGGTGTGCGCACTTGTGTCGGGGGTGTTGCATTAGAAAGTAAACTGTGGCACATTAATGGGAAACCCTACATTTCAGAGCACCCTCGTTGAAAAGTAAAGCAACCCCATAGCACCAGCAAAAGAACATCTCTGCCGCCGCCCCTGTTCAACGATTCAATAGGTTATAGTCACACAGTGATAGTTATGTTGGCTACCCGCCCCTACTGTGCAAAAGAATATAATTTTTTTAAATAAAACACACATTTTTCTCATTAAAACTCATGGTATTTACACCTACACAGTGGAATAATATCCAAGTAAAGGCCCACTATTGAAATAGAGTATTCAAAAGGCTACTGTAGTGTACTGATTATCTGCCAAAACATTTACGTCGACATTGACTTTTAAATAAAAAGCAATTTTGGCTTACCTTTCTTACTGTATGAACACATTCTTCACACATTCCACAGCCCAACAACACACTTAATGTAATAATTTAATAATTGTATTTTTTTACATTGTTTATTTATACATCTTTATTTTTAAACAAACCGATTTTCCTGAACTTTCCCTGAACAGTCCATAATTGAGATCTGCCAGTCCCTCCTGGGCTTTGGCCTTGGTGTTTTGTAAGCGGAGTCATCGGATGTTAAGGCGAACGAGAGAACAAGCGTGAGCTGTTGCACACATGCCTGAATTGTTGTCATAATATTAAGAATATTTGAATATATTTGTGATTCTACACAACTGTCAGATTTAATGCAGTGCAACATAAATCGCAAGTAAACAGCAAAGATACTGTCCTTTGTGCAACCAGTATCTGGTCTGACAGATGAATGCGGGGGTCAAAAACGCTCCGCGACCTGTGTGCAAACGGCTTCTCAGGTTTTTCCCAAACCTGTAACGACGACTTGAATGTGCTTACAGAATATTGGGCAAATAAACTAAAAAGAGCAGATTTAATTTAAATCATTAAAACAAAATCTTATTTGTATTCATAAAGTGCACAGTATAGGCCTCCTGAAAAACACTTTTTACTGGAAATAAAAAAACTGCCGCACAGCTCTCATGACACACAAGTGAAAAACTGTAGATAACGATCTATAATCTAAAAAAGGTGGTTTGGTAGTTGTCATTACAGTATGTGAGCTATACAGTACATGCATGTATACAGTATTTAACAGAGTGCGGCATTCGGTGCCATAACCAACACAAACCGCGGATATTCTAGATAGCTACATCTGTACAATGAGTCACATGCCAGTGATGTCAAAAACAGTCACCAACAGTACCGGCAGCGGTGTTGATGACATTACAGGCGTGTGACTCATCTTTGCTGTAAAGTGCTTATTGTACTAGATTCGTCCCAGTAGTGTACTGTATATACAGAGAGATGTTATATTTAGCTTAATGAAGCCTGTCCAATGAAGTTGTAGAAGACACACAAGAGAGTTTGAAGCAGTGTCAAAGTCAAATAAGGAGCTGAAGTGAATCTTCAGCACCACGGTTCTGATGTTTTCTGGGAAGTGGTTGCTCTTTGAATTATGGCGCTGGTCTATTTTATGTAGCATATACAGTCTGCGGAGAATATAGCTGGGGCCACTCCCTAACGACATTGCTGTGGTTCAAAACTAAATAAAACAAGTGCTGTTATTCTTACCCGCTCCAGCGTGATCTCTTCGTACTCATAATCCGCTTCAGTACCGTTTACCTGGAGAGGGGGAAAGATGGGCGTTAACATACAGATGGACACAAATAATGCATTGTATTGCAGGATTATTACCGTACTAAACTTCTAGAGGGGGTATGAAGAAAACATTCTGGCCCCTCATTCACATTCATACAATTCCACACGCTTACAGTGTGTCCAGTATAACCATAGCCTTCCACTGGTGAAACTGAGACAATGCACTGATGGTTTTAGACATGAAGTGCCCCGATAGATGGAACTTTACCAGTAGAGTAGAGAGACAGAGGAGAGGCGGTAAGCCCTAGTGGGTTTTAAACCCATACTAGTGGGGGCCCTTAGCCATCTGGTTGTATCAGTTATATTAAATCTTGACATTTAGGGCCACCGAGGTGGTCTAGCTGTAACATACAGTCAGCTGAGGTAAAGTGCTGCGTTCCCACCACTTGAAACATTTATTTGGACGCAGGCAGCATGCGCTGGCACTTAATAAATCATAGCCAGAGACAGCAGTGGCACCTCATAAAAACAGCTTTTAAAACGATATTGGGACAAACAGCAAAAGCCAGTGAACCTGACCCAGTGGCATGGCATGTAACAAACGACTTTGACATCCGCAGCTAAAGTGGGTCAAGAGACCAGCTCAGCTTACATATTTTGTTTTGTTAAGCAGGCATGATGCTGCTCCCCCCCTCAACTCCACTGGAAGAGCAACTTCAGCATCCTTCAGCACCATGGAAAGCAAACAGCTCACACTCTACAGTATACCACTATTGCATTCCTTTATACTATGAACTGTAACAGTGGAATATGCCAATTTTACTACAACATGCAGACAATGACAATAGTCAGTATATACTGTAGATACTCGTTTCTGTAGTAAATTAGATTCTTATTTACACACACACACACACACACACACACATATGTCTCAGATAGCAACACCTACAACTAGAAAAGGGTTCTCAAACTCTGAATGCATCAGTATGAGTAAAAAAAATTATAAATGTCTTTCAAAAAATTCAAAAAATATAAAATTAATTGACATTCATAAAAAAATTAAAAAAATTACAATTTCCAGTGTTCTAATAAAATAAAAAAACATGAATAAAATAAATTCCCCATTTATGAATACTGTATAAATATCTGTACAAGATCTCATTCACGGGGCGCATGTGTTTTAAAGTAGATGTTAAACTTACGTAAGGAGGTGTGTCCAGGCTCTCTGTGTTCACCACCACTGGCGGGGGGTTGGCCTGCAAACCACAGAGAACATCATCAGAACAAAAACATCCTTACACAAGACCTCCATAAACCCCCCGTCCCGAGTCCTTCCTGCCTACAGACCTCTGCCACGTGCCTGACAAGCACAACACCACAGCCAGATTCCCCAGCACAATGAACTGACGCTTTTCCCGGAGCCTCACTTACGCGCCTCATAACGTCGGGCAGAGAGCGACGGCTGTACGGGAGGGCAGATTAGCAGGGCAGGGAGTGATGCCCGTCATGGCATCACACTCAGCTACAACACACTGCCATGAAGCGTCACATTAAGTCCTGTAGGGGTGGAGGCAGCTGCTGCTCGCTGCTTCTCTCTCTACACACATTTACGGACACACACACACCCAACCACTGTCTCTTGGTTTCCACCCCCTCCGTCTGTCTGCCTCTGTTGCGCTCTCTTGTGCTTGCTCACATTCTGCCTGGCAGCCTGGCAGAGAGACAGATGCTCTCTTTTCCATCAAATCTGGAAAGTATGGCAAATCTCCCGCTCCCCTCCCATCCCCCACTATCTCTCCCTCTAGCTCTCTCTTTATACAACTCTTTCTCCATCGCGATGTTAAATTAGTTTCATTAGCATGACACGTGTACAAGTTGTGTGGTGCTGAAGCATTTCAATGACATAATGTAATATTCAAATATTTACCTGTCTCTATATTCTATCTCTTGCTCCCCCCCTCCCATCTCTCTGTAATCTCCCACTAATCAGACCCGTGGCATGATGGCAGAGATGGAAATGAGAGAGAGAGAGAGAGAGAGAGAGAGAGAGAGAGAGAGAGATCAAATGACCAGCGGGGAGCTGAATAAAGGGAAAGATGGAGGGATATTAGGAAGAAGGAAGGGAGGAGGAGTGAAGGAGGAGTGAAGGAGGAGTGAACCTGAGAGTCTGGAGGCACGGCTGGCGTCTCAGCTGGGACAGGCAAGATGGGGATCACAGGGATTATGGGAGAGCAGGGTGGGGTGACCTCAGCCTGCTAAACAATAGCATGGTGGGGGGAGAGGTCAATGGTCACGCACGCACACACATACTGCACACATACTTATTCTAGTCTTTATGTGTATGTCTATTTGAGTGAGTTTTCTTTTAGTCTTTAGAAGAGTGCATGTGTACGCATGGGTGTGTACATGGGTGCAGTGTCTATGTCAGTGTGTTTGTGTGTTTATATGTTTAGCCTGTATGCACATAGGTGTGTTTTTGTGTGTCTAAATTTATGCTGTGTGTAGCAGTCCTTTTTTTAAATATTCTGCTCTGTGTGCTGGTGGGTAGTGTTTAGCCCACACTAAAACTAACCAGGTAACCTTTATTTGTTGGCAAACCAGTAACTGTAATGTCAATAGATTGGAGACACATCTGTGATTGACAGTCGACCAGATCCAATCAGAACCATCTCTGTGGCCAACTCTGCCCATGGTACTCAGAGCAGATTAAAATGGTGTGTGTGTGTGTGTGTGTGTGCAAGCCTCGGTGGGGGGTGGCCTCAACATATGCCTATAGAAGAGAGCAGATATTTGAATCTGGGAATGTAACAAACAGGCGTTGTGAGACAGCCAAGCCAAATATGCAGAAGCCAACAACCTCCCTCCCAGAGCAAAGCAATCTATCAAGTAGACTTTAGATTAGTTTTAAAGCTTTATTTATCCATGGTAGGTCAACACAGCACCCTACTGTACCCAGCTGCAGCTTCACCTTCATGTAGTTCCACTCCTAAAACACCTGGTGTACCGACTGTTGCCCAGTACAACCAGTACAACCAGTCCCCTACTGTCAAGTTGTCCATCTGTCATTTCTGTAAAAGTTTCCAAATCATGAAGACCTCATAATTTACAAATTGTAAGTTTTGGTTCCATCATGAAGAAATTAGTGAAGCCAAGTGCTACACTGCTCGATTGTGTTAGAGCCCCCTCAGAATTTGTAGCCCTGCTCACATTGAAGTTCAAAACACACCGGTCCCCTAAAGTGTGGGTGGCTTTAGGGGGAGGGGAAGAGAACAATTTTGGACTATATATATATATACACACATACACACACACACCAACAACAACAACAGCACCACCACACATCACGTCAATTATTACATGAATTTCATGAAATATGCATTAATGTTAACCATGTTAACATGGGGCTCGTGATTAGGTTTTTTTCGTGTCTTTTCTAGTGTTAATATTGAGATATGTCTGCGACCTCCGTTATGTAAGAGCGGGACCTCTGTGAGCAGAGTGCTGGCAGGGACCACTGCTAGTCTGACAGGCTTAATTGTTGTGCTGCAACAGCAGAACCGCGAGCCCATGGAAAACCAACAGCCGCTAAAATTAGCCCTCGGATCGACAACATTGATCCGCAAGTCCTACTTTCGACAGTCTGCTCGGTAAGCCTTCGACAATGTGGCTTAATTGCTCCCAAAGAATACAAATCAGCTTGACAATGAAGCGTCGACATACAGCAGATTACAATTTCAATTTAACAAGATTTACTGGCACAAATAAAAAGTGTTCGCGAGCTGGATTTTTGTGGCCATGAAGCGAAAACGCAGAAGTCATTTACTTTTAAAGAGGACTGCATAAGACAACAGGACAGCTAAATAGTAAACACCATTAGTTACTTTGTTCCAAACAGACCAATGACAGGACAAGAACATTGGATCCAGCAAATGCCATGACAACAAAATCAAATATGGAAGACCTGCATTGATAAAGTAGCATTGCGCACGTAATCTTAGTCACAACAAATAAACCATCCCCCACCGTACACAGACATTTACACAAGCAACCTAGTCGCTTAGCAGTGTGGACTGGCATCCTCATAGCCATACAAACAACACAGAACATACGAGTCTAGATTAGACTCATACTAACAGAGACTGACGTAAGAAAGGTACAGATCACAGAACCACCCAGTTCTAAAGAACTAAAAATAAGAGTGACGTAAAACCCAATCCATTTCACCTTAGCACCCTTATTAAAGGTGAAGGGGACCCATGGGATATCGGGCCGGGTGACTCCATGGCTGTTGCACACTTTGCCTGTGCTCTTGGTTGGACTTTTCTTCACGCTGTCCCGCAGGTTGATGAAGCGACTTCGAGCTCGGCACGAGGCCGGCAGTGTGCAGGTAGTGAACGTGGCCAGACTGGCCTGGACTTGCGGGGACCCGGGCTGCTGGGGCTGCTGGAGCTGTTGGTGCTGCAGGGCGTGGGACTGGGACTGGAGAAGCTGGTGGGATGCTTGCTGCTGCTGCTGTTGTTGTTTCTGGTGCAGCTCTATGGCATGCTGCCGCTGAAGGGGGTGTAAGTGTGCCAGAGACTCCTGGAGGTTGATGTTGACCTGCGAGGTGGCAGTCTGTTTGCCTGGAGCTTTCCCGGCACCATTGGAGGCCTTGGACCCGAACTCGTGTCTCTGGTAATGAGTGGTCATTTTACCACCCTGCTGCTGGTTGAGCAAAAGAACAATGCAGAAGACAGGACTCTTTTTGTTGGCTGGTGTCCTCGATGCGGCGCGTTGGAAGCGGTTCCTGGAGCGTGACTTTGTTACTCCAACACGGGAAGCTCTCCCCCTACGCACCGTGCAGGAGAAACGCGTTTTTTCTCTGCTGGTTGACGCTCTGTAGTGCTACACGGTTCCCCGCCTCCCTTGACAGTAGCACTCCCTCGCTCTTGCGCCCTCATTCTCTCTGACACCCGGCTCCTCATCTTCTTTCATTCTCCTGCCAATGAATAGGCTCCAGCGAGTGGGGCACATGTCAGCATGGGTGGGGGCCACTCACAGCATGAATAATCAATGTGGCCCCCGGATTCAAACAGAGACGTGCATGTCATCCTCAGCAACGCGAGAACGACACCAGGACGCCTTTTTTGCAGCAGCGGGAAAAGGCGCGACTCTTATTTAGCAGTTAAGCCTGGCACAGAACTGGGCTGTAAAGAAGCCTGGACACACTCATAACCGGGCGTTGAGATGAATTGATCATGAACCATTTGTTTCTTATAGCTTTTCTCTTGTGCAACGGTGTGCTAACTACTGACTTAAAATTTATAAAACATTATGCCGATTGCTACTGATGGCTTAGGTGAGCCTTGGGTTGTCAAATAACACCAATTTTAAAAGACCACAACTAATTTCTAATGGTTTTGGTGGGAACTGTTTAGCTACAAGTGTTGTCATCTGCAGTCACTCCTCATTTCCACACAGTGCCAGATGGTTTTTGGACATATAGCCCATATGTGCAGTGCTGGGCCTTTGAGTTAAATTATTAATGGCTGAATAATTTACAAAAACATGAAATATGGCTCAGGATAACCCACATACAGACGTTGACATGACAACTACTGCTTTGCATTTGGACAGGAGGTCTGATTTCATAAGTGGATTTAAGGATGCAGGCAGGACTGAGGCATTATGGGAGGAGCTTGAAGAGATTTTTTCCCCTTTGGCATCTAGATGCAATCACACTGACCCTGGAACAGTTCCTTGTGTCTGAATACATGCCACTACCAGTGGACCACATTATACTACAGGCTAGGCTAGGACTTTCCAGTTAACTCTCCAGTCATAGTCAAGAAGAAGGTGTGCCTGTACATCACACGGGCCAATCTTCATTGATAGACCAACCACTGCATTTTGAGACTTATGTAATGTCACATGTAGACATATGATTATATTTTTGTTAATGATCTCAATCAGTGATAAATACCACCCAAATGGACACTTTTTTATATTAAAATAAAATCACCACTTTCTACATACACATGATAGAGGCTTGATGTAGATCAATGTATTGTGGATATTGATAACACAGCACCATATTCCACCCAAGGGTCACATCGCTTATCACTTTCAACCTTGAAAAGAAATCACTTTCTTTACTAAGAAAAACAAATAAAAGATGTTGTCATGGTAATGCAGAAACAAAGTAAACCAAGTTACCGGTCCATACTGACACACAGTATTGGGACAGTCGATTTCTAACTTACTTGCATAGTACCATAGTACAACAAAACAACAGTATCGACTAATAAATAGGACATGGGGACCTCTCAATCGTAAATCATATTTATCAGCATTACCCATATATAGACCTACAGTGTATAGACTTAGATACTGTATAGACCCAGATGGTAGACTACACATTCTACTTTTGACTGTGGTCACAAATACATGGTATTAATTACATTATTTAGCTGCTATAGGATAACTGAAACAGCATCCTAAAATAGGAGCAGTATCAGGCAAAATTTCACTAAGGATCTGTTTTAGCAATTTAGCAAGCGATTAGAGGCCTGGGTGTGCTACAGTGTAGCTACAGCTCCCCCTGCAGGCTAGAAAAAGGTACACGTGTTGATGCTTTGCCCAGACATTAACAATTCTCCACACGTTCTTTTCCACAATAAATTGTTTAATTTACATACAAATGTATAAGTCTGATAAAGAGGAAAAACATATCTGGTGGGAGTTACTTAAGTTAAACTGATAAACATGTCAACATTAAAATCACTTGTTTTAAATCATGTTGTTTGAAAGGTGCTATCAACACGGTTGTGAATTATGGGCTTTTACGTCTTCTTTCTAAGCAATATTCACTAGTATCACTCTAGTTTGTAATCATGTTATGTCCATGCTCTCATGGAAATTAATATCTGATCAGCCCTGGATATTTCGCCAGCTAGTTAGAAGCCTGGGGTTGTTGGGACCATTAGATGAAGCCAACACACACAATGTAGTAGTTCTGTTAGGGAACATACTACACAAGTGTAAGTAATCCTGATCAAAGTAGCTGCGTGGATGGCAGGACCACAACTGTGTCGGTGCTGTAGTCTACACTGTAGTGTGGTGTTACTGCCTTGCTCCAACCACTGAGATACACAAGGAAGAGAATTCTTAACTACAGAAGATCCCATGTACAGGTGGTATAATGTAATCTAATACAAAGTGTTGCATACTGCACACATACACACATGAATATATGTATGTGAGTGCAGCTGGGTGCAGGATGTCTGTCTTAGTCAGTAAATACAGAGGAAGAGGAGGGGGTGGATGGGGGGGTTAGTACTGCATGTCAGGAGCCTGGAGGTTGCTAGGCAACGCCAGGAAAGGCATGTGCTACTGCAGGGGTCCCTCACATCTGCCCAGAACGACGCGCTGTTCATGCAGGTATCTCCTCCGCCAGTGGGCTCAGTTCTGGTCTAGACACAGAACCTCAGAACCTCTGTGTAAAGAAGACGGGGGTCACTGCCTCTAGACTCAGGGTGCGCTGATCTTCTGGGACACAGCTCTTATCTAATGCACATCTCCAAACATCTTTTTGCACCGTGTCACTATGGTAGCACCGCCGTGTGCCCCCCCTTCCCCCCAGGGAGAGCAAACCACGCCATCTCTCAGGTCGTCCCATGGTGAAAGTCAGCTGAAGGTAGAAAGGTGTGTGGAGACGAGACTGATGCCATCGGGACTAAGACATGCCACTCTGCTGCCCGTCCATCTGCACATGACGCAGCAACAGCCAGCGGCGCCGTAACTTGGTTTTTCCGCCTCGTGTACAGGGTGGTCGGATCGAAGCCTCAACAGATGTGCCGCGTGTGAGTCACATACACACAGCTGTCACACACACACACCACCAAATGAGCCGCGTCTATGCAGATATACACATACACACGCACTGGTGCACGCACAAAGACGGAGCTCTGTAGTACTCGCACACGCTTTTCCTGCTTGCCAGTCTGTCCTCCCAAACACACACACACACACACACACACTCCTCCAGCCCCCCCCCCATCCGGGGGAACATCGCAGGCTGTTACTGGTGACCTACCAGTAGCCTGCGGTGGAGTCTCTTGGTCCGGCGCAGGGTGCCCATGATGCGGCGCCCCATTTTCTTGGCATACCACACAGAGTTCAGCATGCCCGCTGCTTGTTGCTGCCAGCACTGTTTCTGCCGCTGAGCAGTCTCCTCTCCTGCTGCAGGCTGGGTGGGGGGATGGGGCGTGTGCTGATCACAGGAGTAGAGGACGGGAGAGAGAGAGAGAGAGAGAGAGAGAGAGAGGGCCACCTCTTTCTCCTCCTCGTGCTACCTACACTCCCTGCCTCCTCCTCCTCGACGAATGCAGTGGCTCTAGCCGCTGCCAGATGCGAGTGAGAGAGAGAGGTGGGGCGGGGGAGGCGGTTGCTGGTTTTCGGAGCCAGACTGATGTCTTACATCAACGTAGAACCAGATCACAATTATAGAGAGAGAGCGTGCACCACACACACAAACACACACCAGACTGATGTGTGCAAAGGGAAGCTGCACAGAGCTAGAAGAGAGTGTGTGGGTGTGTGTATTGGAAAGAGACAGTAGAGGCCAATTGGGAGAAAGTTGTCGCTACATTAACCCCCAGTCCCGGTCCCGGACCCCCCCCCCCCCCGGGTCTCCTGGGTCGGGGCAGGCTGGTGTCCTGGAGTCTAAACATGACACAAGCTCACTCCCTCTGTATCGCCGACTTAGCAGAGAGACAAAGTGGTCAGGTTCTTCTAGGTCATCTAGTACATGTGATCTGTATGTTCTTCAAGGCAACACACTGATGGTGACTGGCAGTTCGGCTTGGTTTTTGGAGGACAGTTTGTGTTATAAAAATAAAATGACACCTGACCTTCAAGAATCCTTACGTTGTGTATGGGTACGTGGTGGAGCTGGGGGGAGACAGTGAGACAGTGAAATGGGCAAGCGTTACTGACAAGTCATTTCATGGTCAGTGGATGGCTGGGCCCCACTGGGGGGGGGGCTGTAAATCTTGGGAGAGCAGTGAGAGTTGGCGATCTATTCTGCACTTTAATGCCCCCGACCACCACCTATACCCCACCCCTCCAGCGTTACCATGAGCATCACTAAATCTGCCTTTGTCCTTTTTCTCTCTCTCTCTCTTAATTCCTTCAATCTCTCCTTCAAGGACCTCCATTTTCCCGCTGTCAGGATTTTCTGCACGCGCTGTGTCGTCATTCATCTCCCAAGCAAAGAAAGGGGGGGCGAGAGAGAATCATCCTCTGTTCCTTGGCTGTGCAGTCATTTTTCTCACTGCCTTTCAGAGGCGTTCGATGAAGTCAGGATCTATTCATCTGCGTTATCGCCGTGGCAGCGCTGCTGGTGATAGCGGCCCCGTTGACGTCAGCGATGCTGAGAAAGGGCAGCTTGACAGATTGTGAAGGAACAATGGAGGATGAGGAGGATGATGATGATGAAGATAATTCACTCCCAGAGAAGATTGATGTGTGATTCTAGGGACCTGTCACAGGATGCACGCCCACACGCTTCCTGTTTCGCCCACAGCCTCATTACCACATTGGGTTTGGAAGAACTATGACAATTTATGGCTAGTTACAGCTTCCAAAATGTTATAGCTATCGCAATATGTCAACTAGACCATATTATTCCTTAGATTAACGTGATTCTATACCTAATATTATTGTCGAGAAACTTTGTTCTACACCACCCACATGGTAGGCTACAGCTGTGAGTGTGTATGGTCCATTTCCATTGTCAAAATCACCAGTTGGGGGTGCCACACCTTTGGCCTACAGTATTGTTACTCTACACTGCAATTAAAGTAAAAAAAATGTTACACACATACCCACATAGCCAGAGACAGTAGCCCTCATTTTTCTATCTATTAGTCAGTCAGACTATATGGTCTAATATCTGATTCCGTCAGATGTACTATGCTGCACCGCAAGTCCACGCTGACTCTGAAAACTTGCGTGGACGAGCTGAGACTTGAGATTTGATCGTAGCGTCCGCTCACGTCCACATTGATAAATGCCGAACTTTGTGTGGAAATGACCACACGTCCAGTTTTCTGTCTTCTGCTCATTTGGGAAATGAGGGCCAATATCTTTAATATCAGCAATGCAATTTAAGAACAATAGCAAACAGAACTAGAAAAGGTGCAGTTCCTGAAGAAACTGCGTGGGGTAGCCAATCTGAAAGTTTTTTTTTAAATGTTGAAAGTAGAAGTACTTGAAGGAATTTGAAAAAAGCTGAAGAAAGTTGAAAAAACTATGAAAAAACATGAAAAAGCATGAAAAAATACACAAAAGCAATATGAAGTACTACGAAGTACTTTGAAGTACTATGAAGTACCACCAAGTACTGAAGTATCCTGAAGTAATAAAGAGTACTTTACTGAGTTCAAGGATGTGTCTAACTACTCTCTAGGACCTACGGCTGGCGAGTTATAGCCGTTTAGGCTCTCGGCCAATCAGAGACGAGCGCGGCTGAAAAGCACCAATGGGGTAATGAGGGCTCCCTACTGAGTCCAATGATGTGCCTAACTACTCTCTAGCACAAACGGCTGGCGAGTTATAGCCATTTAAGCTCTCGACCAATCAGAGACGAGCGCGGCTAAATTGCACCAATGGGGATAGAGTACCATCTACCGAGTCCAATGATGTGCCTCACTACTCTCTACGACAAACGGTTTGCGAGTTATCAGCGAGTACTTCAAAGTACTACAAGTCTTATAAAGTACTACTAAGTACTATGAAGTGCTTGAATGTATTGAAATGTATGTAGGGCTGAAGTGTAAGTGGAGAGTCATATGTAAAGCTAGAAAGCTTGAAGTACTATAAAGAATGATGAAAAACTTCAAAAAAAGTACTACGAAGTACTATGAAGTGCATGGAAGTACTGAACAGTAGTACAATGCTTGAGTATGTTAAAGTAGTTTATAAGATAGTCTGAAGTACTTTAAATCTTTATAAAGTACTTGAAAATACTTGAAATACTACAAGTTCTTGAAGTACATGAAGTACTTTGAAGTACTATGAAGAACTATGAAGTACATTGAAGTACTATGAAGTACCTGAATGCTAAGGGGGTTGAAGAAGTTGAAGGAAGTTAAAAAAAGTTGAAAACGTATTTGATGGGAACAATCCCCATTCATTCCAATAGGCTTAAAGTACTTTGAAGTACTACAAAGTTTTTTGAAATACTACAAAGTACTATGAAGTGCTTTGAAGTACTGAACAGTAGTACAATACTTGAGTAGGTTAAAGTAGTTTAGAAGGTACTCTGAAAAACTTTAAACCTTGAAAATGTACTTGAAAATACTTCAAAATAGTACAAGTACTTGAAGTACTACAAATTCTTCTGAAGTATTACCAAGTACTATAAAGTGCTTAGATGTACTAAAAGTAAGTAGGGAGTAAAATTTGAAGTTAGAAACCATGAAGTACTATGAACAATTATGAAATACTTAAAAGTACTACAAAGTACTTTAAAGTACTTTGAAATACTATGAAGAACATTGAAGTACTATGAAGTACCTGAATGCTAAGGGGGTTGAAGAAGTTGAAGGAAGTTGAAAAAAACTTGAATTTTTTTTTTTTTTTTAAGTATTTGATTTGAACATTCCCCATTCATTTCAATGGGCAAAAAATGAGTCAAATACTTGAATATCTGAAGAAGTACAAATATTTTCAAAAAGTTCAATACATCCGATTAACTCCCAAAGTACCTGAAAAAGTAGAAGTATGAATGAAGTTTAAAAGTTTAAAAATGTGGAAGGAGATGCAGATCATAAAACGGGAAGAATAATAAAAATATTAACATTAAGAAATAGAAAATGCACAAACACACCATTGTAAAAGTATTTTATCCCTATCGTTCATAAGTTCTATATTTCACAGTCCAAGCACAAACACATATTTGTAGTCAGCAACCAACCAGTACTACATAGAGCTGTCATGGCACTTAATCACAGCAAAAGGCCCCAAAGAGCTATATCAATTTCACACTTAACACAGGAATTAAAAACCAAAGCAGACCAGGACAGTCGCATTAAAGAACAAAGATGTCACGAGGAGGCTGGACAAGAGAAACTCACCCTTCTATTGTATTACTACCCAAGCCAGCAATAACCAATAACAAAATGACCAATTATTGTTAGGAAAAAGTGGTAGACTAACAGACCACACAGTAATGCCAGACAATCAACAACGAAACCAACAAGCCACATCGCACTGGCAACTCTAAAACAAACTAGGCATCTGTGCCACCAGTTTACCTGGAATAGCAGCATCTGGGCCTGGGCTGGGGTCTGGCCAGGGGTGTGGGTGGGGGTGTGGGGGAGGGAAGAAGAGGAACAGGAGGGGAGAGGGCTGTCCTGGGTCGGGGGGTAGAGGATGGAGGGCGTGGGGGGGGGGAGGTCCATTTGGTTTCTCTGTCCTAACCCAGACGGGCCGTCAAAGATGCACTCCAGAGACGCTACCTACAGCAGGGGCGGGGTTAAAGGGGAGAGAAGCAGTCTGTTGGGTTGATTAACAACAAGTGGGGGAGTGCTTATGCTAATGAAAGGCAAGAGGAAGAGAGAGAAAGACAGGTAGACAACATAAATGGAGGACAGATCAGGGGTTGGGGGGTAGTACGGGTGGAAAAGGGCAGGGCTGTATAAAGTGGGATACAGAACACCATGCTATCTCCCTAGCAGAATCCTCAACAGCTACGTTGTCTTCTATTGGACGATCTGTCCTCAAGGACCCTGCAGCTGGACAGTGTGCTGATATGAGACCACTGACTGGCACAGTGGGGGTTCCCTGGGGAGCCACAAATCCCTCCCTTGGGAGCAAGGGCGTAACCATGGTATAGACATTGGTGGGGTCCAAATGAGAGCCCTCCCCCAGAATGCAGAAGTGCATTTCCCAAAATTCTATGATATTTTTATATGAAAATGTGAACATTTAAAACTACATTGACCATTTGAATTTATATTTAAAGGAATAGTCTGATTTCTCAGAGACAGTGGCTGCCCCTCCACTTCATTTGTTTTTTGTTTACAGACTTTAAAAACACATCTACCAATTAGAATTATGCCTTCCAGTAGTAGTGAATAGAATAGTTTCCAATGGGGAAAAATTACATTTCTCACTTGCTATCAGACTGCTGCTGGGAGTAGCAAGTAACATGGGTGCAACCAAGTGCACAATTGAGAGGGGGGTCATAAAAAAAGGAGGAAATAACAAGAGACAGATCCGTTGACAGGGTATATAAAAAGGAGGACACATTTAACATATTTTTTATATTGGGGGGACAGATTGGTATTTTCTCAGTATTGGTGGGGACACGACCCCCCTCAAAGAATGCGTGTTTACACCCATGCTTGGGAAGGATTTAGAAATGTAATGGCTAGGAGGAGCCAGTAGCCAAAATAGTGCCTCTGTCTGCCCTATAAAATTGAGATTCCCTGATGTCTTCAGGCTATTTATGACCATGGGACATTATTATTATTTTTTTTTAGAAACAAAGTCAAACAAAATTTAAATGCGTCATGTTCTTTATAGAAGATATTAAAAGTAGAAAATTGCAGAGCTAGCAGACTTGAAACAGCTCTAGGCCTCACATGTTTGCGTCTACAATTCACACAGCTCATAGCACAGACCTACAGAGAAGACCATGACACTGTACACACACACACACAAACAGACAGAAACTAGTCAACTGGGTCTGAGCTTGATGAACACGCATCTGCTTTTATGCAGAAGGCATAAAACACAACTTGGCATATATCTAAATTTCAAAACAGCATTTGGTTGCTTCCACATTATCAAGTATCAACACTGCAAGTCAATATGAATTCACTTTTTTGAACAAGGCACGCTGTATATGGAGAAATTGAAAGACACCACAAAATAAGAACAAATTGCAGTTATTTTGGCTGGTAGATTATTGTTTTGATTAATTATAAATTCTGGATATCATATTTGACTTATTGGCATACAATATTCTGTTTGAAAATTGAAAATTCCCTTATCTTCACTTAAAACATCTGTCCACTGGATGGCAGCATAGAGCTTCGAGTGGTGTCCAAAATAAAATAAAAAAAGAAGACCTTGCAAATGCCACATGGTGGCAGAAATGCCCAAACTGCTGAAATTCTAAACACATTAAGACACACAGCACTTCTCTAATTGCATTTAGTTTGTTACCATGTTACAGTGTTGTGAACATTTTTAAAATATTAAGTCTCAGCAAATCAGCGGGTATTTATTTAGTTATAGTGGCTGCAATGTTACACCAAACAAATCTATTTAATTATTGAGTATTAGGTGCGGTACAGCTGATTGTAGCATAGCTGTCTGGGTACTAGCAGTTGATAGACATGTCACAAACTCACAGCACACAGGACAGCATGTAGAGGAGAGGAAGGCGCTATATACTCCAGCACTCTAAGCACTTGTATTTTTTGCAACTTTTTTTGAAAACTGCGTGGCTTTAAAAGACACTAAAGAGAGGTGATTCCTGCTAAATGGTAAACAATAAATGCTTTACTTCTCAAACATGCTTGTGTAGCTTTGTAGTTTTGTTTGTAGTTGACAGACAATTTCAGGGTCTAAAAAGCACCTGAAGTACACACCTGAAGCCAAGCAGCGACTTAACAACATACAGTACAGAGATGCGCACAACAAAGAGCTCGGACAAGAGACCACAATGAGTGTTTGTATGACACGTGCATGTACAGTATATAGGATATGTTGTTTGCATGTATGTGGTTTGATCATGTTTCATTAAAGCGGGGTTTACCTTTAATGAAGCAAGGATACATAGATGAAAACAAAACGTTGATCTCTCTCATCCCCTTCTCATACTCATGTAGAAGACCTCTAAAGATATTTGACTTGAAAGTGAACTGACCCCCACACCGATGAGCCAAAACATTATGACCACCTGGGCAGCTGCAGCAGGGTGCAATGCACTGTGTTGTAACACATTCCTCCTGTAACCATCATACAAATGTTCTGCCACTTGTTCCACAGCAGCCCTTCTGTCGGTTCGTTGACCTCACGCATTGATGAGCCTTGGGCACCCAACACCCTGCCGCCCAGTCTGTGGTTAGTCTCTCCTCGGACCACTGTGGGTAGGTACTCAACACTGCTGACTGGGAACACCCTACAAGCCTTGCTTGTAGGGAGATGCTCTGACCCAGTCATCTGGCCGTGACAATTTGGCCCTTGTCAAAGTGGCTCAGGACTTTATGCCTGCCCATTTCTGGCCCATCCAACACATTGACTACGAGAACCGACTGTTCTCTTACTGCTCAGACCTTGTTATGAGTAGGGATGTGCCTGATTAGTCAACGATTAAACGTTGCTACTCTCACTAGTCGGCACGAGAAATACTAGTCGGTTAAATGCATTATTATTTTATGAATGTACACTTCTTCATCTGTGAGTGGTCATAATGTTTTAGCTCATCGGTGTGTGTGTGTGTGTGTACGTGAATGTATAGGTGGATGTACAGATAGACTACCTTCATCGGGGAGATGTGGGCCTGGGCGACGTAGCCGTGCACGTTCTCCACCTGCGACAGGTTCTTCTCTGCCACCTGGACCAGCTCGGGCCCAGGGCTGTCACCAGTGAGCTGGGGGGAGCTCTGCTCCTGGGGGGACACATCCTCATCGTTGTGCCGGTACTTCTGTTGAGGTGGGGGCAGATGGAGGAAGATGATTAGGCTGTTTGAAGGTGAAATTTTGCAGACCTCAAACTAGGTAAGGGTCATATGTCTCTGGACACTGTAGTAGTGATAGATGAATGGATGCATTTCCAGATATGTTTAATTAAAGATGTTTCAATGTTTAAAGGTGACAATGTATGTGTGATGTCTCAAACACACCTGGTTATGGGTCAGAGAGCAAACAAAGAGACACTGAAACTACAGAACGAACAGTATGTGTATGTGTATTAGGGATGTTCATAGTTTAAACATTAACCAACAACAAGAATTTTGACCGATTAATACCATCAGTTAAAAGTAAAGAAAAAATGTTTGCTGCATGGTAAAAGAAAAATGGGCTGTACAGTACATATCAATCAACATATAGGGGCGTGTCACCATATTTCAGTCTGAGCAAAATGAAGCGAGCAACCATTTCGAGTCTGGCTACTATAAGTTATAAAATATTTTCTTACACGGGAGATCTAGGCTATTATGCCGGTTCTACACAGCGCACTCTGCATTAGTGGCTACTAGTGATACCCGGACCCATTGAGAGCAAATCTGCACCGCCATACCCGCAAAAATATGAGTTGATCAACCACCCGAATCTGACCTGCAAACCGACAAATTCTGGTCTGAATGTAGATAGGCAGCCGCCTAGGGCGCCATGAAGAGGGGGGCGCCAATTTCCCAAGCCTTAAATTGCATGTTGAATAGAACAAATGCTGCGATCAACACCAATATGCAACCCCCTCTAATATGCCACTGTCATCACTCTCGGGGGGCGGCATATTGTATTGTCGATTCGATGGCCGGTGGTGAGGTGCAGTGTCACCAAAAACACACTAACATTGCGCTGAGCAAGTTAGTTCTGCCGTCTCCCCATCCTGTCAAAGCGGCGGTCAATGTTTACGACTTCGGTGATGAAGTGGAACTATATTCTTCTGGTCAGGAAAAGAAAAAAGAAGAAAAAAACACTATGAGAGGGAGATGCGGGAACAGCAATAAGTAAACTTGTGTTCTCTCCTCTCCAAGTTGGATAACAGCAAATAACAGTAATGTTAATGATGTGCTAGCTTGCAGTGCATTTCTTGGTCTATGTCTTGCTTGCTTGCCAGTGTCTTCCAGGGCTGTGTTGTGTGACTTTGTGCCTGACAAAAGTGAGAGAGTGGAATACAACTATTTATTGCGTTACGAAGCTTACCTCGGGCACCAAATGTGCAAGGACCGGCACTGTCTGTGTGTGTGTGTTTAAGAGAGAGAAGGGAAGAGAAGGTGGAAGGTGGACTAGTAGGCTAATCATAGCCTAGCCTATTGCATGCAATTCAGAGATCCTATAATGGAACACTGCTTTGTCACTTTTTGACCCGACCCGCACACACCCGCATGATTTTCTAGTAAGCTTACCCGAACCTTCCAGACCCGCACATCCCTACTGCCTACTATTTGCCATTTACTTACATTTATTCAAGTGAAATATTTTTCGTGTAGGTCTATTTGTCTATTTTATTCCATCTGTTCACAGCAGCGCTGCAGGTGTGCTATGATGTGACGATGTGTGTTGTATTGATTTCTTTTGGGATTTTTAAAAAAAATGGGTCACAGACACTCCATTCTAAATAGTGCATTTTAATCTTGTCAGTTAATGGTTGTTTAACGAGCTATCGGTCAGATTTTTTTTTTTTCAAAATGAAAATAAGTATGTGTGTGTGTGTAGCACAGTGTCAGGCGTGCACCAACTATAGAGTTCCCTGCCTCCTCTCAACACACACTTAAGGAGTCAACAGCAGTTTCCAAGGAAACCAGTGCATCAACTTAGTGAATAGAGGAGGAAGGTCTGTTATGAATGCATTTTCTTTCTGAAAGACAGGGATTCCCCTGCCTGAGACTCTTTATGACCCTATGAGATTTTTCCAAAACCAAAAGTTATAAGAGCCACTTCAAGCAGCAAGTTTAATCCCTTTAAAAGGATTCTCCTTCCAAAGCATGAACGTGGGTAGGCAGAAGGTATTCGTCTATGCTAGTAATGCTGAGCACTAGGGCGCAGGGCAGCACTGCAGCCTGTTTTTTGATGGGCAGGTCGCCTGGGATGAGAGTTGTCTCCTAGCAACCGCCTGAGGAAGCATCCCTGGATGTTGTGACACATCGCACTCTGGTGACCAGCACCTTTTTGTCTAAAGCAGGACGCTGCTCTTAGCCATGTCGAGTAGTAAACCCAGTAAACTCAACAGTCTGTCTGTCCGCAGGCAAAACCTCCATCAGAGCTTCTAGCTGTCGGATTCTACATCTTGTAGATTCATGGGGCACATCACCACCTGCCACCAAGATGGGACAAAAAATATATTAAGACTAGAAAGGGTTTATAAAGTCCTGTGTAGTCAAAAAGGCAAGTGTTCCTACCCGTCACCACAAATCAAACTATTATGGCAGAAACCACCTAGTGTATACAAATCAGCGGTTATGGAGGACTGTCGACCTAAAAGTTCAAATAGAAACATAGTTAAACCTTTTCCTATGGATTTGTTTCCACCTTAGCTAGCATCATACTGTGTAGTCTATTTACTGTTCATTCTATACAGCTGCCATCCCAGCTGTAATTACCCATGTGTCTAACAACAGACCAATTTAATTGCTATGCAACAGATACCTGATTGGTGAAATTTTGTCAAAGGGAAATGCCATAGATTACCATGGGAAGGCAGATTGTATGCCTGCCCATCACCATGAACAAATTAAACCAACCCAGTGTACTTGAGATGCTTTGTTAGCAGCGCTTTACGTGACAAAACTAGCACAAATACCGTTTGGATGCAGACGGTCATAATATAAAAAACACCATGAGTCCTCATTTAACTTAACAACTTAATTTGTTGTAAGCGCCTTGTTCAAGGGCACATCAACAGTTGTTAAGGGCAGAGGGGGCGGGCAGTCTAGGTCTGGGTGTTCGACTGCCATCTAAAAAGGTCTTGAATTCGATTTGAAATTTGAAATTAAACTAATCTAATCTCATCTTAATAATAACTATTTTGTAATGGGTAATTACTGCCAATTTTGACCTGGGCCTCATTTTCTCATCTCTCCCAACTGTGGCGATCATTTGTGACCAAAATGTAATTAAACAATTAGATTGAGAGTTCTAGCAATCTCCACTGTCAAGACTCAATACATTATAATGGAAACAAACAGGGTGAGTCACGCTCTACCTCTCTGAAACATGTCCTTTTTAAGCGATTCAGCACTAATCTACATCCTTGTTTATCATTGTACATGCATGCACACATTACAGTACACTGTAAAGGTATGTACTGTGAGGGACCACATGCATTAGTTGCAACCAAGAATGTAGTACATTATTGCTGAAACTCTCGTAAATATTATCCACAGAAGGAAGTATAGGAACGAAAGCAGGTTCAAAGGGTTTGCCAAAGTCACCAGGCTGTGCATCTCATATTAAACTAGAACAGAAGAAAAATAGATAAATCACAAAATATTCCAAGAAGTCAGAGAAACCAAAAACATAATACAGAAGGACTACTCTATTGAACACTTTCATGAGGAAGGGCTGCTTTCAAACACGGTTGTAACCTGAGAAAAGAACATGTGCATTCTGAATATGAACCTAACTCTTCCTCTACCCTGTCCCCTATCACGCCTATCCCAGATGGAAATTATAACAGACAAACAGACACACACACACGCTAGACAAACTGTGCGTTTCCTGACTACATGCCCAAAGAAACAAGCAGATGGCAAGAACATCAGGAGGCTTGAAGCAAGTGCGACCATGGTCACACATAACCCTCACACTATCCCCCCACCGAGGGGGGGGGGGGGGGG
>JAODLI010014394.1:0-24276 GCA_027575585.1 Percopsis omiscomaycus | reverse complement strand
CCCCCCCCCCCCCCCCCCCCATTTCTGTGCACCATGGTAATATGAAATAAAACCACCCAACAAGGTAAATATGTTTGGAAATGACACTATCAAACTAACGTTCGTTTTTGCTGTTATCTTGTCTAGCAACAACCGCACCACTAACGTTACCTGGTATTCATCAGAAAGCCTGTATATTCTTTCTCAACAAGCGTCCATGTATTTTATCCATTAGCTTGCTATCTAGCTAGCATTATAAGGCCACAGATAATAACACATCTGTAATCTGTCACCTTAAACGGGTAGATTCATACAACAATTTGCCACATCATGCACTTTGATGTTCCTAGAGATGTTGTCTGTCACGGTAAATGTGGAAAGACAGCAGGTTGGGTGTGTTGTACAGCATCTCCCAGCTACAGCGGACAGCAACCTACTGTAAGGGGGAGGCAACAATTGGCGAAAGGAACTCTGGGTGTTCGAGTATTTCGTGACGCCTCACGGCACATGGGTGCGTTTGATTTACCTTTTTGGTGCATCAACCTTATAGTGCGCGTACAGCGTTTTGTAGTTACCTCCCTCATATAGTGAACAGTGACACATTTAGCAATCGTCTCAGGAATCTTTTCACTCTGCTTTCACTATCACCCAATCATAACACGCAGTGATGTAAACAAGGAAGTAACGGATGCAACCGAGAAAAAACCTTTGTAAACGAAAGTGTACATATTACTGATAAATAAGGTATTTTTAAACGATTTGAATTAACGGATGTTTACATTTCCTATCACCAACGATTGTTACAGAAATGTTTTTAAGGTGTAAGTCTCGATTTTATTGTTCTCTCTTTCTGACAAAGGTGTGGTTTCATAATCTCACCTGTTTCAATGGAGGACAGACACAAGAAGATTCTCCAACGCAACAGAATTAATCTTGTGACAGGCTTGAACCCATCAGACCTCTATGATGGACTTCTTGAAAAAGGAGTATTTACTCAAGACATGATTGATGAGATAAAGGTAAATTGTTGATAACTGTCCCTTGGTTGGTAGCTGTGTGCCACCCATGTAATTGTATTGGATCCATCACATTCTGTGTAATTAGTTAGAACTATGTTATTGTGTCCCTTTTTTAGAGTTCTGGAACCAGGCGAGACCAGGCCAGACAATTAGTCAAGGACTTGGAGACACGTGGGAGCCAGGCGTTCTCTATCTTCCTTGAATGCCTTCGGGTAGCGGGTCAGCAAAGGTTGGCAGAGCTTCTACAGAATGGGCAGGCACCAATTCATCCTCAGCCTTTGCCACCTGTTCCCATTGTCCACCCGGCGGTCCAGCCTCTTCCAGTGTGTGAGTCTGTAGAGCTTGTATCGAGTTAATAAAGTACTGTCTGACGATATCCCTTGCAAGGGAGAATTGGCCATACAGCAGGTGTTATTCATACATTACATTTATTTATTTATTTATTTAACAGACCCTGTGTTTGATGGTGACAAGCAAGAGCGTCCAAAAGATGTTGCTCCTGTTTATCCAATACTGAGGCCAGAAACCACCCCCAGTCCATGTAAGATGTGTCTGAAGTTAATTCATTTCATTTCTGAACATTATTTAATGTGCACTTTATATATTTAACCTGTTATTGCAGCACCTGACACGGTCTACACAAGACCAGCAAGGTCAAGAAGCAATAGTATTCAGGTAAAGAGATAAACACCTTGGCAGGTATTAGTTTCTATTTTGTAGTATAATGTATCACTTTTCCAAAATGTAACTACATTTTGCTTTCTCTGAACTCAGAACTATAAAATGGATGCTAGCCCATGCGGACACTGCCTCATCATAAACAACGTGGAGTTTGAACCCAAGAGTGAGCTTAGCAATCGCACAGGTTCAAACATCGACTGTGACAAGCTGGAGAGAAGATTCAGGGCGTTCAACTTTATTGTCAACGTAAAGACAAACCTGAAATATAAAGTAGGAATAACATCTAATGTCCACTCTCCCAAAAGCTTTTTATTAACAAGTACAACTTTAACAAGGTTCTAAAAACTATTCTTTACCCTTGCATTTCAGCAAATAATACATGAGCTCTCGGCTTTATCCAAGAAGGACCATTCTCAGTACGACTGCTGCGTGGTTATCGTTCTGTCCCATGGGACTGAAGTAAGACATTGAATACTGCACTGCACAGCAAGTCCATCTGTGAATCAATAATTCCTAAAAGTCCTATAATTTTAAAAGACACTTGTGGGATATTATTAATAATAGAGTAGAGTTTACACAGAAATTGTGTTGTATATTGTATATTTTTTCTCTGATAATCATATGCAATATTGAAAAAGCAGATACTTCTTATACAAGTGACTGCTATAGGTACTCTAATAAAATGTTGAAAATTCCCACTTGTGTCAAGTGCACCTTCGCACTGTTGTCATGTAACATAGTAGCCTGGCTTGAGCCACAATGGCCCAAATGGTGGTTTAGGGAGCCAACAAAAACGTCTCCATGCTCAAATCCTTATGCATAGTTACATTCATACTTGCAGGTGAGCCACAACAGATTTCCTGGCGCTGTACATGGTGTGGACGGACCTGCTATTCCGGTCCAGGTCATTACAAACTACCTCAATGGCAAGCATTGCCCTTCTTTACAGGGCAAACCGAAACTCTTCTTCATCCAGGCCTGTGGAGGAGGTAACAATCCTTTATATTACATACCACAATAAAAACACAGTTTAATGATGGGGGCAGGATATATTAGTGGTTACAAAAAGAAGTGTTCAGGGAAAGTGTAGCTTCAGATGTTGTTTTTGCCTTTTTAGGTGAAAAAGACATAGGCTTTGAGGTGAGCCCGGATGAGGCAATGCCATCCATTGGTGGAGAAGATGATGAGACTGACGCCCTCCCCACGTCATCCAGTAGTGACTCACTGAGCATGTCTGATGAAACGGATGCCAGGGCCACATTACCTACCCCTAGTGACATCCTGGTGTCTTACTCCACCTTTCCTGGTGTGTGTGTGAGAGTGTGTGTGTGTGTGTTTTTTTATTTATTTTAACTATACACGCTAGTATGTGCCTGTCAGATTCTCAACCTGACTATTGCTTTTTCAAATATACTATCTGCAGGCTTTGTGTCATGGAGAGATGCAAATATGGGTTCTTGGTACGTGGAGACATTGGATCATGTCCTTGAGGAAAGTGCTGAAACGAATGATCTGGTCACAATGTTGATGGTGGTGAGTTTCTCTCACTCTAATAGCATGCTAGAATGTGTTAAGACTTATTTATTTATGGGGTTGTATGTGTGCTTTTCTTTCAGGTGAACAACGAAATATCCCAAAACTCTGCCAAGGGCCTCTACAAACAGATGCCTGGTTCCTTTAACTTTCTACGCAAACTTTTCTATTTTCAAACCACACCAAAAATTTCTGCTTAAATCGCATGAATTTCCCTTTTTAGGAAATACAATACAATTATTTTGATGATTTGTAAAGCTACATATACTGTATGACCGACCCCCTTTCTACTGGATAGAGACTTTTTCAGTAGAATATCATGTCTTGTATTATTGAATTTCTTTAAATCATTTGAAACAAAAAATGTTAAGGCAATATTTGTATCTAATGTTTACATTTACAACATTTAGCAGACGCTTTTATCCAAAGCAACTTACAATCAGTACATTTGTCAACAGTGTAATGTGAAAATATTTCAATGTAGGTTGTGGTTAAGAACATGTTTTAGAACAAAGTATGTGGCACAAGGGAGGGAAAAAATATCTGTTAGCCAGATATGATTTACATAAGAGCGGATAATAAAAAGGAAAGATGATCTACTCCAACATCTGTTTTCTCCCATTTCTTCCAGTATCACTGTTTGTGTGTGAACCTCCAAGGGTGTTGACCCCAATTAAGTGTGGAAGCATTTCATATAATTTGGCTGATCCTTAGTTTTTTTCTTTTCTTCATGAGTCTTCTACAGCTGCATATAGTCAAGTTCCACTTGGCATCACGTACTGTGCTACACTTTGCTAATATAATGCAGAGTGCTGGCTAACGCTGTGATAAGTCATGATGTCTAAACCTTATGTCTGAATCTAATAAAGACTGTAAGCACAACGTCCCGACTGGGAGTTGTGTATATTTGGCTTATGCTTTGTGTGCTTCTCCCAAGCCTACCAGTGAGAAAATAACATTACATTATGGGTATTAAATTAGAGGTCGTCCCAAACTATTAAAATTGTGTTCCAAGTCTTACAGCTTTGAATGGATTGCAATAGCCTAAAATGAACTCATGAAATGTCAGATATTTCCCCATCGCTGTGCAAATGTCTAGCCACATGCAGTGTTTTCACCTCTGACCTCAAATAACATTATCTAGACATTATTTTTTAGGTCATTTATTCTATTCTTCCTATCAACTATAGTGCTGTCATACACACCAATGCCAGTGTTACACACTACAGCAAGTATTGAGTTAGATTAAAAAGTCAAAAAGGGTGGTTTTACTGGTCCAATAGATAGTTTGTGAGTCAGAGGATTTGGTCTTCAGTCATGGAGGAGTCAAGGATACCCAAGTAGCCTATTACGTAAACATATTTCTGCTAGGGAACTAACTACATCTGATTTTAGAACCATAATTATGGGGTGAGAAGCTGTACTGTCTTTTTACGACCCAGATTTGACACAAATGTTCCAGTATTCCTGTTGCTCATTGGAGGTCAGCATGGGATACTTCTTGACACATGAAGAATCACTCCATTGATTCTTATATCCATGAAGGAAATACCGTAAGACCATAGTATAGGAACAAGTCCCTGACATGAGGCTATTTTTGAGAACTACTTGTATGCAAGTTCCCCTTCCATAGAAAATGTTCAACATGTCAATAGAATAGGAACTACAAATGAATTCCTCTCCAATTGTTACATTCCTAAAATTGGTCTTAGAATTTCTGTATATTTCCCCTATAACCCTATTTTGGTGTACAAATGGGACCAGCTCTGCTTCACTTCTATCTAGGCTTAGCTCATAATTGGGAGCTCTGCTCAAAAATCTAACAGGGATATGTGAATTATATAAAATGCATAAACATACAGTAGGCACTGTATGACAAAACCACTTGCTTATGTGTAACAAAGTATAACTTAAATAAGGATAGAAAAAATGCCACCTTTTCCAAAATGTCAGAATGGAATGCCCTAACGGCAAAAAATAAATAAATAAAACTCCTCAGTTGCAATGAAACTTGCATTACCAATAGAGGGCACTGTGGCTCAGGTAAATCTAGCAAGGTAGGCTGCTATTTCATGTTAACGTTCAGTACAGTAGGAACATATATTTACAAATCTTTCATTGGCCACATCGACACACCTTTTCAAGCTCGTTTCATTGCCACTTATTTGTCGAAGGAAGCCCCTGAATGGGTAGTTACAAGAATGTTAATTTATTTATTTACAAGAATTTGTGTCCTGGGGGCATACATAGTTTACTAGGCCATGGGCCAGGTAGGTAGTTCCCACAAAGATAAAATCTATTACGGGATATTAGTGTCAAAGGATTTTCATTTTCTCATTTTTTTATAACTTGATGGAAGATAATGGCCATAGTTATTCTACCTTTCATAGAGTAGTGATCGTGTACGCCTATGGTCATGTAAGGGCTGTAGTGGAGTCTTGCCACTTCGGGATTAGCTTTCTTTCAGCACTCCGAATTCCGTTCCGCTTTTTACTGGGGGCAGTGCACCGTCGGACTACCGTCTGCAGTACAAGTCGAAACTTTCGGAGCGCCAAAGAAAGTGAAGCTACTAAAGAACATAACAGCAATACAGAACGGCGCGTTTCGCTTATATTTGTATTCCAAACAACGCCTGAGGATCATTACCTGTTGATGAAGTCTCACCGGGTGTGGGAACACCCGGAGCAGTTTGTCTTTTCATAGAAACAAAATCTGAATAGGTGCAGAGAGACCACACGCTGCTCCTGTGGCCAGGAGTGAAGGACCTTGATTTTCCTTTCCCCGGCATTTGCAGCCTGTGCTGGGTTGGTTGGAAAATGGGCACACGGATCCGATCCCGATCGAACTTGGGACATTTTATTCTGTCTTTTATGCTCACGTGTCAACTGGTCATTGTAAGTCAACTATTTCATAAAACTATATTTTGTGTTTCTGAACCTGTGAATTTTACTGAAAGTTTCGTTTTGTATGCACTTTTAATGTGATGATTGGAAAAAGTTTGAGATCCGTGTCTTTATGTCCTATTATAGGCAAAACACAAGCGCTGATAGTCGCCTAGCTACTATTTACAGGCTGCACGTAATGTGGGCTTCTGATGCAGCAGTCTTGCAATGCAGTGTACCAGATTCCAGTCCACACTTCTGCTGTTGAGCTGCACACTACAAAGATACTTTTGAAAGTAGTTTGACAAACTCGCTGTTCTAATTCTATCCATAGAAACAAGCTAAACATAGTCATATATGTCCTATGGCTCCAACTTTCATTTCAATGCTCAGACATTCGACCTCATGCACTGTAGGTGAAGGCCTTTCCATTTTTAGTAACATTTGTGTAGTTGCATCTATTTACCAATCTTATGCCCAATGAATGTATAATCATAGACTTCTTTGGATCTTTAGAACCACTTGGACTCATTTGCAAATGCAGTATTGGCCTTTGGTTCTAACTCATAAAACTACAATGAAATCCATGCGGTTATAGTGTAGTTATAGTGCTACAGTTCCTGACTTGTTCAAGGAGCATTGAACTTATGTTGTACTTCTAACAATGTGTTTTGATGTATTTGTGATGTTTCCAGTAGAGCAGGTAGAGCATGGCCTAAGCGCAGAAGACACTTACTGTAGAATTAAGAAGATTGATCAGGAATTCAGTTGGTGATATCGGTGAACACTTACTGACACGGTACAAGAAAGCATTTTGCTAGGCAACAAAGTATAATATAGCTTTACATAAAGGCTAACCATACAGCAATACAGTATTTTTTAAATGTGTGCTATTGAGTGGAGAGATCATTATAGTACTCATGATAGCTAAAACAACACAGTTTCATGAGCCATGATGTGCATTACCTGCATCCTTATCATCTATAGATTCTGTAAATTATGGAATTTAAAATAGAAAATGTCAAGAAGACTACCCACAGTGGAATTGACATTGTCTGGGGTAACAGGACGGTCGTTCTATTTTTACCACTGCCTTACCAGCCACAAAGTAAAGAACGCCGACTTAATTGAATTAGCTGGAACCACGAGCATCTGTTCTTTGTGAGTGTGAACAGTGGCAGGTCAGGGCTGGCCTGACTGTCTCTTTGATTCAATTTAACATGTGTACTGGCATTGCTATAGACCCTACTTTCACTCCCCTGGAATGTGAGGGTCATGGGCATCAACTCAAATAGTCGCAAGTCAATAAAACTTTCCATGGGTAGGAGCTCTCAATCATAATTGTATCCACATCTTGCTCTGAACCTCCAGTAGTACTGCCGTGAGATGTGCATTTATTGTTATACAGGCCTATGAAACTATGCTTGTTGGGCATCTTCACTAAAAATCTGAAAAAGGCAAAATCACAACCGTGACATTTCTGAATCCTATGTGACGGACTATTTATGCAACTCAGTTTTAGACCAGGTTAGATTGTAAGACTCGTATTCAGCTGTATGACATCAGAACTGTGAGCACGGCTGTTGACAATTTGATCTCTGATCTGCAGGATAATCTAGTGGTCTAGGTGTTGGACTCCCCGACGTAAGGTCGTGGGTTTGAGCCCCAGAGTTGGCCTACCTGTAAGCATCCTTGAGCAAGATGCCTCACCCCTATCTGCTCCATGTAATAGCACCATGTAATTGTAAATTGCTAAAAGCGTTTTGGATAAAAGCGTCTGCCAAATGACCTGATTGTAATCTCAGATCTCTCCTAGTAGACTTCCCCGAGTTTTGCCTGACTTTGTCGACAAGGAAACAGCCGTTGTGCAGACAAAAAGCCTTTTTCTTTGTTATTCTGCGTGTAACTCTGTTATCCACTATCAATTGTGTTGGCTTTGCCATTCAAGACCAGACGACTTTGTGTTTAATTCGCATTTAGAGTCAATAGTGGTCCTAAGGAGTTTTGGAGCACAGCAGTGTAAACACCAACTCTATTCCAGTGAACCAGTGAAAATGTCTGCCCCCTCCCAACCAGACTTGTTGAGCTAATTGTTGGAAGACTTGGCTAAGTAAACATAGCATTGTTGGGGTACAGCTATCTTGGCCCAGGAGACAATGCCGCACTGAAGTTGCTTGCCCCTCCTCAAGCACATTGGCACACATTGGGGCTTTTCCGTTGGCCGTCAGACTGGCATTTGTTGACTCTGCAGCTAGGTGTGACTGTGGCCTGTGTAAAGGTCAGAGAGGTGGAAGACTCTGAACTGGCCTCCTCATGATTCATTCACAGCCAAGATTAACCCCCTACTGCTACTACATTACAGCTTTTGCACACCCATTATTGTCAGTTGAAATCCCTGCTGAGGGAGTCAGCCTGGCTCACAAATGCAGTGTATAGCATTTTCTTACGTTTCTCAAATGCAATGGAAACATGGTGGCTGCAGTACAGGAAGCTGTTACAGGCCATGATGTAGGGAATACAAATGCACATACAGTGTAAGGAGGCAGTTGGTGAGAGAGCGTCAATCATAACCCTTCGTAAAGCACATTTTCCAAGTATAATAGATACCGAGTAGCATTAGCTTCACGTAAATGTACGGCTAGTAACCATCAGATCCTACACATTGTAATGCCTATTTTGACTTCCTATCTGACACATTTCCCTTAAAAAAAAACGTTATGTTATTGCAAGGGTTATGTGAGCTTAAATAGTACATAAAATCCAGACAAAAAAAGGGCTTTCTTTAACAGTTCCCATCCGTTTCGGACAGGAGAGCAGACTCTAAACACAGCTGCACCTCACTTGCTACAGCTACACTGTGCATGTGCAGACATGAGCCCACATACACATAAATGCTGCCTACGGACCCACTCTCTGATTTCACACATTTTTGCACATTCACATATTCCCATGGCAAAGCCCACTTCTCCAGAGGAGCTGGGGCTTAGGGCAGTCATTTTAGGAAAAGTAACTTTTAATTCTGTCCAAAATGTATGCTTGTCAACCCCTTTTATTAACTTGGAATAAAGTCTGATATAATCTCTGTAAGAAAGTCTAGCAATAACTGCAAATCTCAGTTGGATGGCAGCTCCTGAACTGATGTTTCCACATAGAAAAAGGACTGTGACTTAGTGGGTCTTTTTTTAACTACTAATAGAAATATATATATAAAGTCCGTGTAAAGAGAGAGTGTCACGAGAACAAGGTAAGGTGTAAAAGTTAGTTTTATACCTGCCCTTTGGCTGATTCTGTGTGAGTGAACTATACATGTATGACTCCTCATTCCGGTTTTATGGAGCTAATAGTGTCATAAAGACAGACAAGAGTTCACAGTGAGGTCACAGAATGACTTGTGGCGACCAAGAATGTGTAGAAACTGGCAAATGTTCAGACACAGTTTTAGGTTTAATTTTGGGGAGGTGTGCACTGTGCACAGGCTATGGCGTATGGTACGCGGCTACAAGTTGGCTATGGCTTAGGCCTGTGTTGATACTACGCAGAACCGTAAGTCGGCTAAAGGGTAGCGGTGGTACATGAAAGCGTGGCGGACAATATTACAGCGTAGCAGTACCGCTACGCTGTAATGCTTTGGATGAAAGCCTGACTTTAAGGCCAGAGATTGCCCACACTTTATATTACACTTGCTGCGAACCTGGTAAAGATCCTCAAGTGTCTTTTACATCCATGAAATAAACATATGCCAATAAGAGTCTGTTAAGGTATTTTTTTTTTTAGGTCCAATCGGTTTAGTTAGTTTAGTTATGTAGTATGCCCCTGCTTTATGACTTATGATTACTTAAGTCCCTGAACAAAGACTTAAGGCCCTCTCTCCACTTTCTACTTGTTTCTACTTGTAAAGCATAGTCTCTCTTTCTGCAAATTCTCCTAAGCAGCTTTTAAAACTTTTAATGTTCACAAGAGAAAGTGGGATGGAAAGAACGTTGTATTTTTCGGCCTTTAGGGTCTAATGACACATTGCAAAATTCTAAAAAAAATTTGAGCCTTGTAGCTTGTAGTTTAAGGCTATGACAATTCAAGTGAACTGTGATTCGATTTGTATGATTTTACTAAAATAAATTAAATTACATTTAAAACCCCCTGCATTGTGTGCCAGTCTTTTCCAGTGTTTTAACTTTGACTTTGTACATTTGGTGTAATTTGACTACCATAACAATAGCTCTTAACTGCTGTATGGTTGGAACACAGGTTTATTTTTGAAGGCTGAAATATTTCCCAGTTTGCTGGGTCTCCCTTATTCTGTTTTCAGCTGTCATTAGCACATTACAGTTTTTGCTCTGGCCCTCTCTGGTCTTTCAGGAGAGCTATGAGATAAACCCGGTGAGAGCAGGCCCTTTCTGTTTTCTGTTAGCGTGTCAGCAGCTGCCCTGAGAGACATAACAATTTATCCTCTATGCTGGACACACACATGCTGTCTGTTTCTGTCGCATACACATTCACACAACACGCACACCTTGAATTCACAGCCAAATCCTGATTCTATTGTTCTTATCACACTTCTAGCAGCTTTAAAGTATTCTCAGCCGAGCTGTGCACATGTTGCTGGAGGAAGTCTGGCCAAGAGATTTCCTTAATAATGAGATATCTTTAGAGGTACAGACAAATGGGTTTGTGGTCAGGAGGTTGCCAACTGCCCATTGTTTTGGTGCACTGGTTTGTGGTCTAAAACCATTGACTCTTGCTGAATCATCATCCTGTCAGGGAATGAAACCTCGAATTATCTGCTGGACAAGAGGAGCCCACTTCCCCTGGAGCGAAGTTTATTCAGGCTTTCCTGTGTGCACTTCAGCGTATGTCCTGTTTTTTATACATGCTGAAAGCAATAACCCGACACATTTGTTGTATCATTCCCCTTGTCTTTCTGAGGTATTTTTGCATTCGTAAATCCCCTAAATTTTCCTTCTGGACATTCATATCTACCCAGCAAGGTGTTTTATGACCCCCTCGATGACTTCAGTAATACATTCATGTACTGTACTGGGTACTGTACCATTTCATTTCTTCCAGCAAGAAATGTAAATTATCCAGAGCATCTCTCATCTGATTATAGGGTTTGGTGGTGGCAGAACTGCACAGAAGCCTTTTATATGTTTTTATTACTTGGCATTAAACATGTTGGAACTAGAGATTAATACATTTCCCCCAGACCTTGTGGTTCACAGCAATATTAAAACCCACTATTCCATGTTATTCCTCTCCGACTTTTAAGAGTGGCATTTGAATTTCCATCACACTTCATATGAGAAGACCTGCTTGTTTGGGAATATTTTCCATCTAGGTTTGTTTTCTTTTGAAAGGGCAGGTTCCTTATCACTAGCCAAAATCTCTTAGAATGGAAAATCCCCTTTGATTCAAGTACAGTGTTCACATTAAGATATTTGTCATTTAGACAGACTCTGGCATTGTCAAGTTTCTGTTTTAATACAGCCTCAATCCCGTTACATTCTCAAAGAACTGCGCAGGCCCAAACAGGCATTGAATAGCCTAGATCAATGTTCTGCTATTATGCTAAGACTTTGCCTTATAATATTCCTTATAATATTCAGCCACGAAACGTGGGATAAAAAGTTCAGTTTAACTGCTCAAGATAATAGCTAATATATTAGTCACTCAGTAATTTGTTATACAATTTGTTATACAGTAATTTGTTATTGCTGTTTTGCATTGGCACATTCGGGACTTTGTTTCCTGACTATAATCTTGATGTTTTATGGTTTTGTCACAAGTAAATGTGGCTTGCAGTTGAGGAATCAAAAACTGCCCATGTTGATATCTGCTTATTATGACCTTGTTAAAAGAACTGGGAAGTAGGCTAACTGGGATGAACTAATAACCCAGGCTGGAAGATTTTATACCATTGATAAAAACGGTATGCGCTTTAGCCCTGTGCACGTTAGCACCACCAAAGCACTGTTTTTGGTAACTTCGTGATGGTAGCTAGACAGTATTCTAGAATATTCTCCCCAGTACCTGGCATGCTTGTTGAAGCTGGATGTTGTAGCACGGTTGGTAAGGAAAAGGGAATTTCTGTGGTTTTGAGCTAAAGTGGCTGTCTATAATTTTCTCCCCACCCAAACCATCTGTTGATTCCAGTGAATGAATAGTTATTCTCTTAAAGGCTCCTTTTATCAAGCTGAATGTCGTTACCTATCTTCTATAAAAGGCATTTTTATACAGGTTTTGACAAATACATGTTTTCAGAAAAAATAGAATTCCAATACTATTATGGTATGCCCTGCATGAATATTTACATTTTTCTTTGTCACTTAAGTAGTAGAGCTTGCAAGCAACCTTTTAAAACCATCCACCAGAGATCTTATTCACGTTGAGTGGAGTGGAGAGTTCCTGGAGTCTGGACATTAGAAAAATCTTCAGGAAGCGTTTAATTGTCAGAAAACCATCTGCGTGATGGTTTTCACCTAGCCTTCCTTGCCCAAGGCTAGGTAGTGAGCCTCGCCAAGTCGGGTTCCGGTGTTATGCAATCTTTATACTCCCCGCCAAAATCCTACCGCTGCCAAAATAGTATAGTCAGGTGATCTTGCATGTGACGTTAGCGTTTCTGAAAAGCTCTGTTTTTGCCATCCATACTAGGCAGGGAACCTGGTGTTTTCAGATTAATCCACTTGGGAGAGCGTTTCTGAAGAGCTCCAGTTTCAGTGCTGGAAAATGCGGATGTGTTTTTATATGAAATCCTGCTAGTATGAACAGGGCCTTAGGCGACACGCCTGTATTTAAATGTATATATTATTCATGTGAAGTCACTCAAAACTGGATAACTTGTATTAGACTGCTAATACATTAAAAAAAAAAAAACGTCCATTGTTCAGATTCACCCAGGCAGTGCCGAGAGCTACGGCAGGCAATTACCTCTTTTTAAAAAGGGTAATTAAATGGTTCTTCGCTTGAACTGATGTCCTATGTGATTTATGTGGCCAGCAGGATGCCTGCAGGAGGTTATTTGAGTTGTGCCAGGATGAAGTCCTTCCCAACAACGCTTCTCCTAGTGGGGTTCCATTATAACCCTGTCACGGGTACACAGGGGTGGGCTGAGATTTGGCACAAAGGCGAGACTCCAAGTCACATTCTCTGGCACGGACACAAGCCCCACCCGTTGGGCACTTGTCTAACTTGAGTCTGTGGTTTCACCAAGGGTTCCCTGGCGCAGGAAGATTGGAAAATGAGATTTAGAAAAGATAATGCAAGAATAGGAGCAGAGCTGTTGGTTCTTGCCTATTTTATAAAAAAGGACTGGCTAGACAGGGCCCTTGGTGCTATTCCTGCTGTCTTGGAATCAAGTCAGAAATTTGTGTTGGCTCACATGATAGCGCTAGAGGACATCTAAGTAAAAGCAAAACACAAACTAATTAGATTTATGCCTTCTTGAAATGGTCCCCGTGTTGCTATATACAAGATTAGATAGAAAACAAGGGCACTTTTCTGTGCAGAAAACCTGTCAATTCAGGGACAGAAGCCATGACATAAACAGTTGGTGTAACCTGAGGCTGAAATAATTCTCCTTCTTTTCTTTTTCCATTTAAAAGTCATGCTTGCACTGGCTTGTCTATCAGCACTTTGATTCACATTCAGAGCAGACTACTGCAAGATTCATTGCCTACTATCTCACCTGGCTGGCTTGCACCCGTAGCTCAGTGCATTTTCACACAGACGCACTATGCCTGTAATTACCTCTTATTATGGTAGGAAATGGATCCCTCACATCTGCATCCAATGAATAGGCAGGTTAGCCCTTCTGCTTTCTTGTATTGTTGCATGCAAACAGATGTCTTTGAATGTGCGAACGAGCCTTCAAATTAAGGTCTGTCTTTGAATTATGAGGACAGGTGAAATTCGTTTCACAATTGTTGGGAGGGAGATACTCTCAGACTTTGTTTAGGGTTGACAAATCATGGCCCTCAGCTCTGTAGTGCCTTTGATGCGAAGCCAAAAGCATCCCCCTTGGTCTCTGTATGACCTGGATGTTGTTCAGGTAACTTTATATTATTAAATGTTCCTGTACATTGTCCTCGTGACCAAAAATGGGAATATTAACAAAGCAAAGCCCAAGGCTTCTCAATACTAAATATATTATGCACAGACTGTCCTTAGCCAGTACATGGTCCGAGTTTGTTCTCAGAAAGACTGGTCTTGCAAGAGCACAAGGAAACAGAAACACATCAATTAAATTCCCTCCATCGTCACCTGTTGCAGATGCAGATGCATCCCTGGTATTGTGGGCAGATCGAGTACACATCCCTGCATATATTGCATTCTTGTCTTTTTTTGTGTGTACACTGCCTGTGAAAGCGTGTAAAGCAAAGAATCGAGCACACAAGTACAGACAAGTTTGCATTATGAGTGCCCGAGTGTTAGTCATACTGAAGTAGAGATATTTTATACTTCTCGGTGATGTATTCTACTAGAGGTCACTTAAGGGTACCCTAGACCTTATCCTTAATTGAGCAAGAAAAAATGCCCAAAATGTTTTTTAAATTTTTTTATTGTTCTGTGATCATTTAAGTAGCATGCACCAAACGCGTGGATCATTATACATCACAGGCTAAAGATTCCTTATAAATTGGCCTATCTTTTCAGTTCAACTGGTGTCTTGAATGTCCTGCACCTTGCTCATTGTAATGAGAGCCGTTTACAAAGCACATGGGTAGGACCATTTAGCGCTCCTTTATGGCGCCTGGGCTTCAGAGGTGCACATTTGCAGTGACCAGCCACAATAAAGGTTAGTGGTTCCAGTTTACCAGATGGTGGGAATATTGCTCATTAGTTCAGACACAACCGCAGTAGCCTGTAATGGGGTCTTGCCATTTATGTCACATTGAGTTAAATCAGAGGTCTTTATGATGTGAAAAGTGGGTTTGAAGCACAGCTTATGCAATGAAAAACTAAAGCTGTTTTATAGACCATAGTAGTAGAGATGTATGTTTTGGATCGTGGAATGTTAACATGCAACCTATAAGTTTTTGTATAGATATAAAATTGATTACCATGCTCCAGATTCTTATTAGTATTACTCACTATTACAGTGTTACCCGTGTATGTTCTGTTGTATTAATGTGCGTGTGGTTTATTTTGGGTCTGTCTCGGATATGAACACTAGGTTAAGTAGAGGAAATGTTTAATTTAGCTGTGGGATTTGATCTGGCGTTTAGAGAATCAGATTCAGCAGGCGTGGTTAGGAATTCCTTCCTCCAAGTACATGCATCAGAATGGGATTGTCAGGATAACAGATCTCTTATTACGCTCAGTACAATCCAAACACAAGCATTCCACCACTATACTAAAGTTACAGCTCTTTAAATTTTTGGAGTACCTATTGCCCATGCGGGACGCAATCGGTCCTGTGATTAAGGTACATTATCCTGCTAAAAATGTAGCCTGTGACTCACAGCAGCAGGAACCACATCAAATAGTGTCTTTCACTCAGCTAGACAGCTGATCTTCCCATTGATCCCCCATGGGGATTGGTCTAGACAGACAGGATTCCTGCTATTAATGGGTTGATATCCTGTAGTAGGTTAGGTTGTTGCATAGGGCTGAGTATTGGCAAGGACCTCACACTACGATACATGGGATACGATACGATGCGTATCACGATACGATGCGTATCACGATACATTGCAATATGCTACATATTGCGATACATTGCATTAATCTACATGAAAATTTTAAAATAGAGCTGAAAATACAAGTTGCTGTGTACCACCTGGGTAGTCTAATATGTACATCACATTATATTGATAACTCGGCTGACAAATTGAGTGAAAACTATTTAATTCAAAATGTCCATTCATTCCAATTTATTAGAACAATATTTGCATTACACATTGTTTTAAATCTGTATAAAACATGTATTGATGATTGAATTATATCCTTCATCTTGTATATCTTGTATATCTATTCCCTGTCTTGTTCTGTATATTTTTTGTGTGATTAATTAAAACGTTAAATTTTATGTGTCGATACATGGGTCGAAAAAATCTATACAGTATCGTGGAATAAAATATCGTGATACTCAGCTGTATCGTTTTTTTTGCGCAGCCCTTTTGTTGCAGTATACAGTCAGAAAAATAACATAAATTGTGTCATCTCACCCTTGCAGTATTTTCCTTTTTATAAAGGAGAAATATATAGCCTGAATCTGAAAATAGTAGATTTGATTAGCAGAAGAATTAGGCTATACTTTTAAAACGTTATAAACGTAATTATCAATCTTATATAACCATCCTAAAAACTAAAAACCTTAATGTTTATTATTTGTATGTTGTAGCAATGTTGTAGCTGTGCATGCTGAAAACGATATTAAATTGGACTGCAGCCTAGGGATGCTCTTTTTAGTTTTTAATTCTGACCGATAGCCGATGTCGAAGCCGATAACTGACAAGATTAAAATGTACTATTTAGAATGGACGAGTGTCTGTGGCCCATTAAAACAAATACCAATGCAACAAATGTTCAACACACATTGAATTCTCCAGCACCAAGAGCGCTGTAACAAAAACCTCCTCCTTCATTAGCTATCAGCTAATTAATGATCAAAACAGCCAACAGGTTAACCAAACGGAAACTTTTAGTTGCATTTTTGAGACCTCAAAATAAAATAAACTGGCCAGGCCTACCTCAGTACTCAGGATAGCGGACAGCTTGTCTCAAACTCAGCAAAATATGGCTTTAGGCACGTGTGGTTGTGTGTCGACACCCCTCTATGAGTTAATTGATGTGTTTAGCCTATTTTTCTTTTACTGTTTACTAACTGAGTATTAATCAGTCAAAATTCATATTGTCGATTAACGGTTAAACAGTTAATTATCCCTACTGCAGCCATTTGAAGTGGCATATGATGTGAAGGGCCAGAGGCGACTTATTGCATAGCCCCCTTGTTGACCTTGGACAACGGCACTGACTGGGCTACTGTTTATCTCCCAGCAGCTTTTCCCTTGCCCTCATTTATAACCCTATCTTCATCCTGCACTCTCTTTCTCTGCTTATCCAAAGTCTGCTCTGAACCCTACCCAGCGCTTGGCCAGCAATGATTTTTATACTTTATTTATTTTATAATACTGGAAGAATTGCCACAGGCCCATAGACTCCCTATGCAAGCAGTCTACTGTTGAAACAACAGCTGCCTAAACTTGTTAATGTTTTATAGTACTTTTAGCCAAGTTATTTTTTCTCATAAAATGTTGGCCAGTAACAAGAGGAAGAGTTGTCTCCCCACTTCCTGATGTTCAAAGGAATTCTGAAGGCCTGGATTTCTGTTTTGTTTATTGATCTGTGAAGATCTAAAATAGGCACGTTTAAGGTCAAAAACAGGAGATAAACCATTTTGTAATAACCTGGTCACTAATGACTACGAGCTATACGATTTTAAGGTTGGCATCTTCTGAGTTACCCCTACAGAATGAGTTTTACACCTGGTGAAATCCAACCTTCACATTCCTTTTAAGGACCATGTCCTCCTTGACCTAGCTCCCAGAAGAGATAATCCTGTGGTTTGTGAGTGGCCAGCTCTTGATGCTTTTGTCAGGGGGTGACAGGGGATTCCAAATCCACGGCTTTAAAGGAGAGAATAGTGATAGTGAGAGCCAATAGGAGAGAGGACATTTCATGCAGATAAAATGGGCACCTGATTCCCTTTCGCACGCTGAACCCAAATAGATGGTCTCAGGAATGTTCACATTTCCATACTTTAGGGTATCATCATGGCGGCAATGCTTAGCCTATGCTGTTAAGATTGGCCAAGATTGCCTTGGAGTGGGGGTAATGCATTTCTTCCTATGCTAAACATGGAAGAAAATCTGAAGGAAAGTACCTTGCTAGTTTGTATCTTAAGTCACATGTTAGATGCTAAAGTGTGGTTGGACTTGCTTTCATAACGTTGCCTAATTTGGCTATTAGAAGTGGATTCAAACAGCAAATTAAGTGGTTAATAAAGTTGTTATTTATGGTAAATGAGTGTTGTCTAATAGCAAAGTTGAGGGAAGTATTTTGAATTGTGTTTAATCCCAGAATCCCAGTTTCCCTTTCTTAAATCATATTTGCTTAGGCTCAGTACCACAGCTCACTCTGTCTAAGAGCTTATTTGAAGGTGGTAGAATAATTCAGCAAAGCTTGGAGGACAAACAGATCCTTTTTAATGTTAATATAAAAGCGTCTGTAGTGTGTCTACAAGTCATTCCACTCATTTATGCACCTAGTTGTGGCTAGTATACTAGGAGCTGATGTGAAGGCATACTTGTAGCATGTTGTGCAGAAGTGGGCGTGCCAGAATACTCAACAGTGGTTGGCTGCGTTTGCCCTGCTTTTTATTTATTATTTAGCCATGGTATTCTGCAGTGAGTCTTTCTCTGGGGCTAACCTCAAATGGTGTAGGTGTGAGAATTGCAGGCAGCCTACTGTAGCCAGACATTGGGGAGGGTGATATGGACAAAAGCATCTTTAAATAGGTTTAATTATGATTGCTTTGTATGGAATAGTCTTAAAAGCTGATCTAAAAACATCTGTTTGTGTTCACTGATGAATTTTGTTTTGATGAATGACGAATGGTAAAGCAATAGTAAACATAATGACTGCTCTGAAACATGGCCCATTTGAAATGCTAGCATGCTGGCAGACAGAGCTCTTTCCCTGTCTCCATGCTGTATCCCCTGTCCTGTCCAGAAGGACAGGGCCTCTCAGAGGGTGTAATAACACCTGCAGCCCCCCCCCCCCCCACACACACACACATATACCATTTTGAGTATATCCCCCATTGTAGCTTTCCCTCATAGCTTTCCAGTCTGCAAGCATGGGAAGAGAGACATTGATTTCTGTAAGTCACCTGCTCCAACCACATTTGATTAATTAATGGCCTACAATATGTGATGGGCTCAACCCCCTCCATAATCAAGCAGAGTTCATTTGGGCAAATTCCTGAGAAATTGAAAGCAGGCTTGTGTGTCAAGGATTAATGAAAAAGATCCAGCCACACTTGTTGGAATGTAACAGTAAATACTATATAGGCAGTCGGAGGGCCTTTTCAATAATCAAGAAGTTGAAATATGTAGATTATTGAAGCAATACACCAGCATTACACTAGGAAAATTGCAGTGAAATTGTGAGTGCACCACTGGCATTGTGTTCAGTGTCATTGATTTATGGGAGTATTCTGCCAACACCTGTTTAATGTGGAAACAGCTGGCCACGCAGTAGTATTATTTGTAATGACTCATGACTTTGATTACTTTGAATATGGTTCAGCCGTAGCCTAAAAACTTTTTCTATTTAAGTAAATTCATCATGTCCTCCTAGTGCCATGCTCGCTCTATTACATCTGTTTACAGATTGCGGAGAATGCTTCTTTGTGGTTATTATAACTTAATGTGAGGCTCACCATTTATTTCCAGTCTGCCTCTAAGGAAGAAAGGTTTTAGATAGCATGGCTAATCTAGGAATTAGCTCGTGTGGAGCTGAGATGATTTAACTCTTTGATCTGACAAGACAGATTTTCTAGAATCTCTGGTGTCTATTAATATTTGAATAGACAGCAGAAGAGTCGATGAGAATCATTGAGAATCTAAACAAAATCAAATTACATCAACATGTTATAACGTAGTCAAAAAGTTTCCAAACCTGAACACACAGTATTAGATGACCCATAAAAGAAAATCACCTATTATCGGAAATGTTTTAGGATTGACTAATGACACCACCCAGGATTAACTAATTGTTATTCTTGCTTTCAGCTTGGGGTCACATTTTATACACTTGCTCCATGCTTACCAGCCTCAGCATTAGCAAAACCAGATCTGTCTTTGCCCATGGATATTTCGATAAACTTCTGTGTGTAGTCAGGCCAGGTCTGATTTCTCCAAAGAAACAGCTGTACTTTAATTTCCATGGGGGAGGAGGGGAATGATGTAACATTTGAATGCCTTGAACATTATCCTTTCTAATCCTGCAGTCTTTGACGTGGATGATATTGCCTTGATTCAGTACATTGCCTTGTTTACACTACATTTTCAGAGGAATATGTTAATCTTTACATCAACGTGATTTAGGTTTACATCAGTGGAATACAAGGCCTATTTGTTCACAAACCTAGATCATCAACTCACATTAATCTTCAGAATTAAGATTAATAATTGTGCGAAATGTATAAAGAGTCTTGTGCTAAAAAGACATATCCAAATATATTGGTGGGATATACCATGTTGCGATGGTATACCATGAAGGCTCAAGAAAACTCAAAACTCATGGTGTGTGATAGTCGACATATTGGAGCTGCTTCGTGCTACAAATGCCTCTCCATGTATCCTGCCAAATCCCAGTTAATTATCCCAGCCTTCCCAAATAGTATGACCTTGGGAACTACTGGAAGATAGATTTACCAACATTAAAATGTCTTTGCCCGGCCAGTTATGCCTTGAAGGCATTGGCTGAAATTCGATTAAGTCACCTCATTTGCGCCTATTCTTAGTCTAATTTCTGAGATGATTTGTTTCTGCTGTTCACTATGCTGAAGGTCCGATTTGTTCCAGAAAAAATGCATAAGCCTTGCATGTCTTCGAATGAATTGCTGTACTGTACTAGCCTACTTTTCCCACACAGCAGAATGAAGAACTAATCAGGTATGATACACAAGGGGCTAAGTGAGTTGACGGACTGATTACATGGGACAAAGAAAGTGTGGTCAAGAAACAGGTGGTTGGTTAGCTAGTCCCGAGGCGAGAATAATCACCAGAGAGGAGGGTAAAGTAAGGCAACACTGCCGCTGGCACCGGCAGGAGGAAACCATAGCTTAATCACAGAGCCATCAAACAGCTGCCGATACTTCCTGTCTGGAAAAAAACAAACAAACAAAAAACCGTGGACTGACAACACTTGGTATATATCTCCATATTAGATTTTTTTTTTTCAGTTTACACATAATGTGTTACAAACGGTAGTCAGTTATAACATTCTAAATATATAGCTTCATAATCCTCGAATGTCCAGTACACTTATGTGTCAATAAGCCAGTCAATATGCAGTCAATAAGCAGTCTTCCTTCCTCCAACATAAGCTCTAGCTATACTAGCAGTGTCAGCTTTACATTGTGGCACCACAGATCCTTAAACCTTCTGAGTTATCCCATGGGCCAGGAAGGGATAGTTCTTAAATGACACAGCACTGCATTCATTACAGCTATAAATAAACAGGCCGGTGCTGGTCAGGCCCGTGCTGATGGTCCCCTCTGAGCTGCCCCCGGCCTCAGCGCCTCACCTCTCAGCTGTCGTCTGGGGGAACTAGAGCCAGCCCCCTGACCCTGCCTCGTGGGGTGTCACTCTCTAAAGCCCCGTTACCGGAAACGCATTATGCTATTTATAAATCCTGTTTATGTTTGATGTCAGGTGACATGCCGTCAAGGTGAGTTCGTTTTCTTTTTCTTTGGCGAGGTTATTTTTAGAATATTATGTGAGATACATTTTTTTCCGTTTTTGAAGTGTAAACACAATAGTATTTAGGTTACTGGTTTTGAAAGACATTGTAAAGACTAGTCTATAATCGGGGGAAAAACAATGCAATAAGTTGGCCTTTTCCGTAAAGGCTTAAACATATTAACTGGTAAGTTAGTGTGTGTTCTCTGGGTGTCTGTGTGGTTTCTGGCGATTTCTTTGTGTTCATCATTATCTTGTAGCACTTCACCGCTGGATGTGTTGGAGTAGCAGTAGGTGGTCTATTGATGTAGGCCCCTGCTAGGACCCCTGCTGGGGTGTTAATTGAAGGGAGGCTGGCTGTGAATGTGTCATTTAGGCCTTGACGCCTTGAGACGTTTGGGTGTAATGTGTTCACACTGTGTAAACCCACCCACAGTGAAGAGTGAGTACAGTACAACTTTTAAAATCCACCTTCAGCCTATCAAGTACACTGTGGGACACACTCAGCCCCCAACTCTAAACAAGGCCTGCCACAAGAAAAGGAAGGCCCAAGCGATGTGACTGGTGCCCTTACCTTGTTTACCAAATCTTGTAGTACTGTTATTCCTATCATCATGGTTGAAAAAAAGCCTAGTGATAGCCTAAAGATAGTGTTTTAGTTGGTGTTACACAGCGGTGTCTGGTTTCACAGCCTTCTCAGCCTTCTCTGTCTGGTCCTTGCGTCGCCAGGCTGTAACCTTTAGCCTGAAATACACTGCAGTGACTCGCAGAGTATTTATTTTGTGCTATTCAGAGCTGATTCTGATTAACGGATGATGTGCAACATGGGGATTAATGGTAGCTTTCTTATCCACTGTACATTGCCAATAATAATACAACGTTTTTGTAAGATTTTTACAAAACGTTATTACAAAATGATCATTACAAGGTTTTATTTTTAAGTACAAAACCCCAATTTGCACATACTTAATATGACATAACCTAGATATTAATTTAATAGATTTCTATCATCTCTTGGGATAATTGGGTATAGTTTATTTCTTTTCACATAAATTCATATGCTATGTTGTTCTTTTCATAATTCACTTACTCAAACAGAAATAGTCAAATAGTATTTAGTTTCGGATTTTTAATTACTATTTTCTTGGAGTTAAACCTGGAGGTTGATCTCTGGCAAATGTATTTCCCCCGGCCTGGTGTTATGTCTACAAACCTTAAGCCAGGCCCTTTAGTAAGCGTGTTTAGAACGTGTACACGTGTCCCTGGTATGGATGAACTTCCCCGTCCATCCATTACTTCGCCCGCCCGTTCCTTGCTGTCTTCCCTGGAGCAAGGGAGACAATCTCACTGTCCACCTACATCTTCTCGCCTTCTAATCTTTCCCTATCTGTGCGCCTCCTCTCTCTCCACTTGTAGAAGGATCCCTTATGTGTGTTCACACAGGCCAGATACTTATTTTTACATGCCTCCCTAAACAACAAGCATGTTGTAAACAGAGACGTGGGTGATTGTGTGGCCAGTGCAGAATAGCTGGAGGTACTGTTTGATACAGAGAATTAGGTCTTGAGACTTAAGTAAGAACCACACGGGTAGAGAGCTAGGCTATACATAAAGGACCATGCAGACAGGCCACTGCTTCTCATAGGCAAGTATTTATTTTTTTCCAGCTTTGTTGAGTCGCATATAAGCAAGGCAAGCAGGAAATGTAGACTTAACAAGCAGAAGGCAACCCTGTGATTTGCATTTGCTTGCTTTCAACACTTTTTCCAAATTAACATCTAATTTGCCACTCATTTGGGGCACTTACTTAAAATATGCGGCAACTGAGTGGGTGAAAAGATTGCAAGGTCAGCAGTGAGTAGAGTTTCTGCGAATTCCCCACAGATCGGAGTTGGTATAATGGGAAGCACATTGCCGACATCACTGTTGGTACGCAGTTGAATTCCTGTGCCATGCATCCTATATGTAATTATAAAAGGTACGCTCCTTAATGTGTGTCCATTATTGGTCCAGAAGTGGTGTGAAACTTTGAGAGTGCATTCTCCTCTCGTACTAAAGTGCCAAGAGGCTGGCACTCCTCTCTACTCCTCTCCCTAGTGGAGTAAACAGCGAGTTGATGTGGGGCTGGGGGTGCTTTAATGCCATTCAGGAGTGTACTTTTAAATGGAAACTGTGTACAGATGTTGCCTGTCCAGTGTGGAATGCCTGTGGGAGCCCAGCGTTATTGGGAAATGCATGGTATGGTCCTTATGTGGGAGAGAGGGAATGAATGAATGACCTGGGGGTGCTGAGAAGACAAGTTCAAAAATGTGGTCTTCCTCAGTTCCAACCCACTGGCCCCTTGATAGACACCAGCTGAAGTTTAAACCCTTTTTTCCCTTGTTTTGACTGCTTTGTACATCCAAAGTCCTGGTGACGGAACACTTAAGAACGTGTTTGTCTGTTGACTGAAGGGCCTCCCTCCACTTCCTACCTGTCCAATAACATTGAAATGAACCCTGCCAAAAAAAAAATGGGCCTCAGTCATCAGTCCCTTTATCCAGCAGGGGCCCAAGCCAAGGCTTGTGTGTGACAGCTCCCCAAATAACCGTGCACTGCACTCAAGGGTAAAGCACACGAGAAACTATTCCTCTCTCACGCACTGAGAGAGAGAGAGAGAGAGAGAGAGAGAGAGAGAGAGAGAGAGAGAGAGAGAGAGAGAGAGAGAGAGAGAGA
>JAODLI010014364.1:0-24290 GCA_027575585.1 Percopsis omiscomaycus | reverse complement strand
GGGTGGTCGCATAGGGGACCAATCAGGGTTTCCTTTCATTTCCTCAATCAGGGTGTCATTATAGTCTGAAACTATAGATAGTTAATATATTCTTGGTGGCAGGATATTATAGAGGAGGAATTGGCCCTCAGCCTTACAAAAAACATCAGTAATTTGGTTTGAAACTCAGCATGGCCCTTCCGCACCTCAGGGGTGAGTGGATGCCACTCCTCTTTACCCCTCCCCCTACAGCCACATGCACCTATGTACACAGTTTATTTAGCTTTATTTCTAAACATAAATTGTGAGCTAGGAAGGATATTTGAGGTTTTGGGGCATTACAAACAAAGACTGCAGCTGTTTTTTGCTAATGGTTCCAACCAAGACAGACATCGTTTTAAAAGCCAGAGTTTATCATGTTAACCTAGTTTCCTATTCACATAAATGAGGGAAACAATAATTTAGCACTTGGTCTCACGTTTGGCGATGTTGCGGTCTTCTATTTTGCCACAGAGGATGTGCACCAGTCGTGCCACCAGCTTGCTGAGCAGAGGGAAATCATTGACATTGTAGACGTTCAGCTCTAGAGGCTCAGACGCCACTTGTCGCAGTTCTGCCTCATCAGCATTCTTCACACCTGAATCCCAAATGCACACATATACACAGGCACGTAAACAGAATTGAGAGGCTAGAGGGAGCACTCTTCAATGCACTCACGCTAATACAGTAAATGCTGTTATATGGCATCGGCATAATGAGCCTCGCTATCACATTTTATATTAACACACAGAGGTGTATAAACTAGTTTAGACTCGTGTCTAACCGTCAGGTTGAGGTTGAGCTAAGCTATGGTGCAAACTGCACATATTCAGAAGAACCAATGACAAAGATGTCAACAAAACTGGTATGGGGAGTCAATCAAACGGTATACGCCCATGTATTCCTGAGAAGAGGTCTGATGAGCCAGATGTAACTCTGAACACCAGTGTAGACAGAGGCTTTAAGTGGCTTAAATTTGTTTTCAGTAAAGCCGCCATGAACAGTATAGACATGCACTATAAAGCCTTAATAACTATATGTCATGTCTAATATGTCAAGTCATAAATGTGGCATAACCATGTGACATAACCAATATCAAATGTTACAAAAAATACCAGCCCACTATTATCTAATATAGAGTAGTTATTGATGTTTAATAGCACAGTTATTTAGTGCCAACAGAGACTTTTTTAAACCTTTGAGCTATTTTAGTACCTCAACCCATGCTACAGAATAAAATAAAATAAAATTTCCACAGAAGAAAAACTAAATGTTATTGTGTGTAGCTTCTCCAGGAATTCAGCGAACGTGGGAACCCTGTCATTTGACAACATATTTTCCACCCATTTCTGGGATATTCTACCCTGGCTCTACCTGACTATTACAGTTTTCGCTGAGAGATTATAGTCTGGAAACCCTGTTCCCAGACTATAGGTTCACTCAGCCACTCTGATGGACGGAGCAAACACCGACCAGTGGGGGTGCCTAGTGTGATGACGTTGAAGCCAAGCGTTTGTTTCAAAATGGCGGCGGTGGTAGAGCTAGATGAAGCGGTTGTCAATGCCTATTGGTTAATAAAGGCAGACCTATATAATATACTTCGGTGAATTTTGGGTCTGGTTATACCAGGCGGTTTAACCAGATGTTAAGTCGAAAGTCATACACAAAAGTCACTCCACTCCTCTCTCACCTACAGCGATGATCTCCACTCCAGCGCTCTTCAGCCGGCTGGCCGCGGCGACGGCGTCGTCCTGAGATTTACCATCAGTCAACAGGACCAGGAACAGAGGAGTATCTGACCTGGCACCAGCCTCCGCCCTCATTGTCTCCTCCATGACGTGGAGCAACGCCTGGCCTGTAAAGCATGCGCATTTACATGCATATAGTATATGTACTCGTTTGTTTAACAACTTGGTATGTTGGCGGCCCCTCTGGTCACAAGACACAATTGCACTCAACTGTAACAGACCCTCAACAGACAGAGCGCACTCTTGCTGATACATGAACTGCACCATTTCTTAGGTGCCAGCACATTTCCATTATTTTTTTTAGCTATTTTTTGGCAGTCATTGGTTAATTTTTTTGGTACGTTTATGGTTACTTTTAGGCATTCAAGTGCTTAACTGGTAAAGGTTAAGGTTAGGTTAAGTGTTAGGTATACAATTATTTAAGATTGTGTTTGTTTTAACTATAGGTAAAATGACCTTAGGGTTGTGATAGCAAATAGATTATTAGATATTATTATATACGTTATCCACTAGAATATCCAAGCATTTAATTGTTACTACTGCTACTCGCAGTATATCATTGTGCATTTGAGTCACTGGTGTCATAATAAGTGTATATAGTTTAGTGTATCTACCAGTAAACGTGTTCCCTCCCTTGTATCTGAAGCTATGGACTGCTTCCAGTAACTGGTCTTTTGTGGTGAAGTTGTTGAGCTTCCACTCCGTGCGGGGATCTCCACTGTACTGGGTCAGCGCTGGAATAGAGATTTGTGATGTTATATTTGCAGTATGGAGAGCAATATCATTAGGAATACAGTGTTTGTTGTCTTACTGTAACTTTATTAGCTAACATAAAGTAAAGTCCATCACAAAATTTTGACATTAACAGTAATAATTCAAATTAAAAGAGTTTTTGTCATTATTTTAGTAGCCACAGCAAATCTGCTTAAATATTGATATAGGTCTGATAAAAGTCACACTTTGTTGTTTCCTTTCAGTATATATCAATTGTTAATATATTTCATTCATAAAGAATACTCACATTTTATGCTATGCGGGTATGACAAATTAAACAAACACAAAATCATTAAGACAAAGAATCCTACTACTGTATATAGACCCAACCCTCACCAAACTGGATGTGCTGTGGCCCGATGTGGAATGGGTTGACCAGGCCCTCCAGGAAGTCCCTGACCCTTCGGAAGTTGGTGCGACCGATGCTCCAGGAACCGTCCACCAACAGAACGACGTCGGCTGCCGCGTCACTGTCACACCTGAACGGCCTCCTCGTCGACGCCCCTGGAGACGGCCCCGAGCACACACAAAGACGGGCGTTTGTTCACTTTAGTGTAAAAGACATACAAATGGGTTTAAAAGACATATATAATATACCAGATGTGGCACAGCACTAAATACACAGTGGATAAACAAGAAACAGGTGTCAGTGTGTGTTTAAGCAGGTGATCACATACCACATGGTATGAAACCCTGTGGAACTTGTGTGATGCCAGCGAATGGAAAGGCTTGGGCCAAAAGGGGAACTCTATTTCACTCTGCCTAACCTCTCTCGTGATCCAACCACTGTTGTTTGACGTAATTGAACCCTATCGCTAAGCCCCACCCCTCGAATGCAGACAAGCCAATGAGAGTTCAACACCAGCTGCACTGCACTCGAACATCTTCTCCATAGAGTGGCATCAGAAATCGTGATTTCTAATTGCCGGCGCCGTTAACGTAACGTTACATGGCACCAGGTTGTCAACTTTAGTCTACGGCATAATTGTCATGTCATCTATTTAGTCTTAGTATTTTGTTCTGCATATTTCTTATCAGTGTAAGCTGCAGCAAAAAGGTTGTAGATAAACTAGCTATTGTCTTCTTCCACTCAACTGAAAATTATTAACTGTAGTCACAAAGAAAGCAAAAACTGGCAAGGCAGAATAATTTATTTGTAACAATGAAAACGTATGACTACATTAATGAATATGATGACTAACAACAAATATACAGACATACAACCTTAAATTAAGTGCAGGTAACATTATCCGCTATCGTGATGAGCGAGAGATGAGGCTTCTCCCTCTTGAGATCTGTAAACTCTCGACAAACTTTAAGCTTGTTAAATTTTGTACATATCCCTCCATGGCATAATTAAGTCCTTTTTGGGGGCTTCAAGACAAAATCATGTCATTCTGTCTCCAAAAGTTGTGTGGATATAGTTTATAGTATAGATATAGTATAGACAGCTGCCATTGTTACTCTAGTCAGTTACACTAGTTTTGTCCGAGTTAGCAACAGTAGGCTAACTAAGGGGGGCGGGGCTTAGCGATAGGTCAATAGCCCATCTGCTGCTGAAGAAAAAGTCAGCGATTGGAGCTTTAATGTGACAAACAGACAATGTTTAATGATTTATGCGAATGCAGTACATGTTATGTGTGTCAACCGGATGCAAAAAAAGTGTGTGTATGCAATAGGATTATAAGAGTGTAGGAGAGAGAGGATAGATGTGTCCTGGAGGCGCATGGGGCGCCCTGTCATTATCCTTTCCTTTACCTGTTCCACCTTCTGTAAACACTGTCATCACATTTCAAACCCACACTTACTCTCAAAGCTGCTAGTTCCTCCGCTCATAGCCACAGCTGAATATGATGGAGAAAACAAACCTTCCCCTTTAGACGACCTTAACTTCCTGCTTAAACCCAGGATTATCTGAACGGAGAGTTAGACTTAACTGGTGTCTGGTGGTACTGTTTTGTGACCTTTTTTGGAGTGTACAGTATCAATCTACCTAACTCAGTCACCCACCTACACACACAAACAGAGACATTCAGTGCATTTTAATTTGAATGTGGTTGTACCCCTTGGCATGCAAAGGTTGGCATTGTTCATCATGGTCAAATATGACAATTTATCAATGCTTCAGCAATTTTTATAAATCGAGAAGCATTGCACAAAGTTAACATTTAATTTAATACTACTTTTATTTTAACTGAAATTAAAATGTCTTTCAATCTTACTTAAATATAAAATACATGATAATGGACAATTCTATTTACTGTATGTTCAAAGCTAAATCCACTACTATATTTGCTAATACAATTCTAACAAAAACATTTAAACAAAGGCAATTCATTTCCAGCATATTAAGGTAAGTGCTTTGTAGGAAGTTGACAGGACTGTCCTGTCAGCAAATTTCCAAAATGATAGTGTCAGGCTAGTGATGTCAGAATGGTTTGGACTTGTGGGAACTGGGGTTCATTAAAACCTGCTAAAAAATCGAACATTGAATAAACATTATATGTTCAGTTCTTAAACAACTGACCATCACTTTCTAGACAAAAAGTGTGAAGGGGCATACTGTCGAGTTATGTTCCTATTGTAGATTTGTTTAATTTGTGTTTTTGGATATTTGCTATGAGATGCTGAATTCAGTTTTCTTACTAACTGGAATAAAACCAGAAATCAAAATTCATAGACTTTCCAGAAGCACCAGGGGTTCTCAAACTTTTCAAACTAAAGCCCTCCAAAATATTTCCACTTAGATGGCGCCCCCCCACCCCTGCTAAACAGAGACCATTTTATAAAAAACAAGGGGAAGTAAGTTATTGTGAACATTACTTACTTACAGTAGAACTTAAAGAGAACAGGGAAGTTTATACAATTATTAAGGAACAAAGTGCTTATGTGTAAACAGCGTGATTATGAATAACTATTAAAAGAAGAAACAAGTTTCTAGCAGAATGCTGGGTTACCTACCGGTGACTGGCTGGGTAGGGAGTGTCTTCCTGGGTTTGTCCCTACTTGTGCTTCCATCCTCGGCTGTTTCGCCCAGGCTTGTCTCCTGCTCCTCCTTGTTTTCAGTCTTCAAGCGATCCCTCTCTTTCTCCTTCTTCCTTTTTCTCTTCTCTTTGGGGGTCTTCTCTGGGTTCTGAGTGGTGGTTTCTGTGTCAGGGGGTTCTGAGGAAGTAAGAGAGCCACATAGGTGGGCTTATGGTAATATGGAGAGGATAAAGCAATACTATTCATTCATCATTCATTATGGTGATCGCTATAGAAAGTAAGTGGTACAGTAGGTTATCAATTTGAAACCAAACACATATGGACAATAAAGGCAAAAGGAGGCACTATACTCTATTTACTTCCGCCTATCCTCTCTGGTGCACTGCTGTTTGGCGCTGATGTACTTTTTCTGCACATTTTGCACCTAGACACTAAATTATAAAAACTATCTACTACTACTAAAGTGAAAAAAGTAATGCTCTCATGAATTAGGTGGAGGCTGGATCATTATTGTATCATTATTGTACTCTATTAGCCATACTTAGCAAAACAGACATTTATTTTTGGTATGTTAAAAGATTTTTGCTTTAAGGGGTCAAGATTAACCAATTATGCACAGAAAAGGTAACCGCAGTACTTATACATGAAGACTATAACATTTCAGTTATAATGATGTACTATAGTATAATAGCATGATATACTATAAGTATAATAGTAATTTGAGTAACGATCCCAACACTGGTCGCCAAAAATCAAATAAAGACGATACAGACGATAAGAAAAATAGCAGCACTAAGCATCTGTGTATGTGTTGGCCACCAGTCCTTTGCCCCCACAGACAGGGTATTAATGACAGAGCCTGTGACAGTTCAGTTCAAGGATGTGTCTGAGCTAGCTTTGTTCAGGGTTGAATGTGCAACACACACAGTCACACAAACGTATGCTTTATAACTAACAAAATCCATACACATATAGACTCACTACATGTCACTGGTAGCCTACTAACAAGCACAGAGTTTATTGGGTGGATTGATAATGCATTATTACGCACTACAACAGTAGTATTCACGACACAATACTAAGTACATACACACCTGTATTTCAGTCTATAATGTGCAAGAGCAACTCTTTCTCTTTAAACTGACAACTGTGTGTGTATATGTATGGTATAGACTCTAGTCTGGAAGTGAGGGTTAGGAATAAGAACAGGATTCACTGTGCACTTAATAAACAGGTGTGATCTAAAAAATAAAAAAATAAAAAAATAAAAATAACACTTTCTACAATGTGTAGTTACACACCAATTCATTGCTAAAATAATCTGAAGATATACTGCATGCTAACCCTTTGCTTAATACAATATCTATTGCATGATGTCGATTAATTATATGTCAACCACTTCCCCCTAGAACCACAAGATTATAGGGCCTCAAGTCATGGTAATGTTTTGAAGTTTATAAAGATACAGATATATCCTGAATGACATTACACAAACATATCAGAACACTTGCATTTACTGATACAGGCCAGTGTACTATAGATAACAACTTCCTTTCCTTGCTCTCTAACTATCTTCCACTTCTTCAGTATTCCAACAATTACCTCTGTAATGTAGCGTCCATTTGTCACGCTTTCTACAATAAAGTCAAACAACCTTTTTGATGTCCTCCCATCCCTACGAGCTGAGATACAGAATTTCCTGAATGTTCAGTGGAATTTTAAACACTTTCATTTACTGATGCATTGTAGGTATGTGTTGGTGTACTATTGATTGTTTTGAACTCTAATAATAATATAATAATTATATGAATACTTAAGTAACCCTTTCCTTAGTTTGGGCTTGAATGTGCACTACACACAGTCAAAGATAGTGTGAGGATATTTTCAACAACAACAACAATAAAACCAACAAAAAAAACAGGTACAAAACCAGGATAGTCTTACTGAACTGACGTCTGTTGGGTTCTGTTCAATGTCTCATTAAATTTAAAGCTCATTATTACAGTATATATATTAGAATCACTTGATGTTTATCGTGCAAGTGGTAGAGTAATTTAATTTATTTAGACAATACTAAAAGATTCAAATTGTACCTGTAGTGACAACAGCAGTGGTAGGAGAGCCAGCGGTGGTCATGGCTTCCTGGTAGAGAACAGTTGGAATTCCCAGCAGGGCCTCTGTCACGTCATCCAGGTCTCCTGACCCCGCCACGCCCGGTAACGTCTTCTTACGTCCATCGCGGCTTCCGCTGCGGACCAACTCCTCCTCGCGCAAACCTTGGACTGGGAAAGACAGAAAGCAGCTTTCAAAATTCCCATAAAAATGACAAATTAACTAAAGCTTGAGGCCCTGAGTTACATCCCCATGTAATGGAGCATTGCAAAGGAAGAGAGTTCAAAAGCCCTGTCTGAACCCATAAAGTAAGATAAGAGAATTATAATTATAAAAAATATTTATGTTCCCCTTAGGAAATTTGACTTATTGCAGCAGCACAGATAATTTACTGTATATATGAATAACGCAATAGAATCTATGGAAGATAATATAGATTGTGGTGAAGATTAAGACACAGTATCTTGGGTGTAACACTGTTGCTTCACTATTCACTGGTTCATTGTAGCAATATATACTGCCTGGGGTAGAGAAGAAAGTGCAACAACAGCAGATTGAGGGTGAAATTTCCAAGCAGCCCTTGAGGCGTAGAGGTGAAGACAAAACCGAGAAGGAATTCCCAGACTGCGCTCATTCTTAAATAATAGCCGCCATTCCACATTTTTAACGCAACATGACTTTATGCCTGGACATGTTCACTTCGACATAGTAACCTACTATCAGCGGGTGGGCTAGCTAGCAACAACAAGTTACCACAACACCTAGCTTGACTGCGGGCCCCCGAACAGAATCAATCATGCACTCTCTGTTGGAAATAACCTATTATAGATGTCTTATGATTTTCACATAAATCATGTAAAAACAACAGCGTACGTATCACCTTCAAGTTGTTAGAGACAAATGGTGACATTTCGTACCCTAACCTTTAAGCTGTTAGAGACAACGTGAAGGTAAGGGGACGAAATGTCACAATTTTTCCTGTTTTAAGGGACACTTCACGATTGGGTTATAGAATCCCCAAAATTTGGGGTTTAGGGGTTAGGCGTCTTGCTTATGGATGCTTACGGGTAGGTCAGGCATGTAGGATCAAACCCATTACCTTTCGGCTGGGAATAAGTCACCCTAAATACTTTTTTTTTTAGGTTGATGAAGATATAAATATGTCTTCAATGTTCTGTGGAATTTCAAACACACTTGCATGTTTTTATGCATTGTAGGTATGGGTAAGTGTAGCATTTAGTGAACTGAAAAAGTGTATTTCTTTTAAAGAAAGAGAGTAACCTTTCCTCTTCTCTAAATCCCTCCCTTGTCTCAGTGTAAATGCAGTGCCAAATTATTACCTTTGTGATCTAGAATCAATTTTTCCCGCTTGTTTTCCTTGTTTCTTTCACTCTTTCTTCCTTTCTGTCCTTCCTTTATCCAGTTTCCATCTGTCCTCATGTCTCTACCCCTCCTCCCTCCCCCTCGCCCATACTCACTGGTGAAGCGTCTCTTGGCAAGGAGTTTCTCCATGGTTCCGTTGAGCACCAGAATCTGCAGTGCGTACTCCTGTCTGGGGTCCAGGCCTGCCACGGTGGCCCGACCCCGCGTAGTGGTAAGCATCAACTCTGGCTGGGGCACCTCTGAGGAATATAAAAGCAGACAAAATGTAAAGAGAAAATGTGTCTAATAGGATTGTTATGGATTATTGAAGCACAAGCCTCAGAGAAATTGTTTCTCGGGAACAATTTTTTCCCACAATGCCTTTTTATGGGCACACAAGATGGGTAGCGCTGCCGTCAAGACTTAAACAGTCCCCAGTAAACAGTCAATATGATGCACCTGTGTGGGAATCATCCCACACATGGGCCCGTGAATGCTAATCGTGACACTACCTAAGGCTGCATGTGCATACATGGCAAATCGTACACAGATATTATTATTTTGGCAAATCGTACAAATCGTACACATGGCAAATCGTACACAGATATTGTTATTTTGAGAAGGACAGCTTTTAACAACATAAAGAGTGTAGTTACGTCTCTTGACCAGAGGGGTCTCACACAGGGAGATATTCTATAAATGCAATTAAGATTCTTTTGAGATTCTTGCCCAACATGCCTTGGATGCCTGTCCCATTTCTTATTGAAATAATTGTTTAGCAGGAAGAATGGTGAGATACTGTAAATAACACGCTGTAATAGACACAAAGTAGTTCAAAAGTTAAGTCTCAATGCTTCTTTGATACCTGATTATGTCTTTTACACTGGTGCTATTGTCAGCTGCCTTGAATAAAGATGTAAAGTGGACTTTTTTTCTATGCCAACCTGTATCTAGACATGGGGGAAATATGGGTGTAATTCAATTAAATTCTTTGTCTAAATCCCAAACTGCTGGAAACAGATAACCCATGTAGTTATCAAGGCAGAGGATGCATATGTGCGCGTACACACATCCACTCAAGCATTTGAAATAGCTGTTTTAGGATCTCTTGTTGCATTTCTAATGTTCCAGCTGTGTCCGCTGGAGAGAAACGTAATTGCATCCATTGCTTGCGGAAGGCGACTCTCAATTTTAGCCATATGGATTAATAAAAGGATGATATATAGCCTGCTTTGCATACACATGCCCTGAGAGCAAGCTACATTTTACACCCCTCACTTGTATAGCAATTTGAATTTAAGATAATTTGAATTGTATGCCTGTGTCTGATTTTATTACTAATTTGAGAGCATTGCTGAGTGGAGTATATTGGGTACAATAGCAGTCGGCATTCTTCCCTAAGACTGGTTTCTTGTAAATAGAAGCAGAAGTACATAACATTTTAATGGGGCCATGGAATTTTTAAAGTTCAAGTTATTGCTGAAGGAACTGGGAGACTGAAGGAACTGAAGGATTTTTAGTTATTATTTAATGTTCATTTATTTACTTGAGTTTCAGTGTGTTCTGTGAGATAGCCATGTTTAAAAAAAAGGCAGGAAATGCGTTTTATTTAACAGAGGAGTACCCAGTCAATCCCCCAAATCCCTTGGCAAATTCCAGTCTCACATCTACAGTATATGTGATATTGTCACTTAACTTCAAATCCAACTCTAATCTAATTGTCTGTTCTCCTGTAATCGAGAGATGTTAAATGTTCCCAGAAATAGCTGCATTTGCTCTCATGGTGAAAGCAGGCCCAGACTTTTGGGCTATCCTTCTATTCAATGTAAAATGTACATCTGTTTACCTGACTATTGTGACAAACCCCCCCCTTTGTTGGCCTTTGTATCTTACCTATATAAGCAAGAGTTTATCCTTTGTCTGGCAGGAAAGCGCGTAGTGAAGCAATTCTGCGAAGATACTTGTCTTTCTCCCTTGTTGCAACATTGTATTAATAAAACCCTGTTTCCTGACTCATCACCATCAAAACGGACTGGTCTTAGTTTGTCTGTGGTAAAATTTTACCGTCATTGCTATAATGTTCATTTCGTGACTGCTACAAAGTGCAAACAACAATAATATACAGAATACAGTATGTTAATTGTTATGTATATTATCTAGCCATCCATCTATATCTTCACCTAACTAAACTTATCATCATTTACAGTGCAGGGATATTTATAGCTCAGTTGGATATAATGTGTTATTTGTTGATAGAGGTCACAACAAAATATATCAAATTCAATTAAATTTAAGTTTAATTCTTCTAATTTGTCTTATTACACTCAACCAGTTGTTTTCACCTGAGATGGGTTTTACTCTGACTTTATAGCCCTGAACTGGTCCTTCTGCTTCCTTCCATTTCATCTGTAGCCTATCTTCAGAGAGGACTGTCAGCTTCAGACGACCTGCATACAAATTAAGGAAAAAAAGATAAAGATAAGAAGACACGTCCATTTTCAAGGGTTTATACTACACTGTATGTGTGTTGGCTAGTCATGAATTCAGAGCAACAGAAAAAGCCACTGGGGCGGGGGGGATCAAAGCCATCAGAAATGTCCCGATGAGCAGGCTTTGTTATGGAAGCCATAAACCCTTGGTCCAGTTTTGGAAGCAAGCCTAAAGCCTGGAAAACTTCCTCCTCCCCGCATCAAACCAGTCTCTTGTTTTGCGCTCATCTACATAATTTCCAACAAGGGTTTTTGGCAAACAAGTCCCGTCTTTCATGGGTCTGTCCCATGGATGCCCCCCCGCCCTCCATCTTTCCTTCATTCCAGCTGTCTCCTTGACCCGTCAAAGCCTGCCCTGTCCTCTCGTCTGGGGCAGGGGGAGAAGGGAACAGGAAGCCGGTATGAGGCTGGGGCGGGTCAAAGGTTGTGTCAGAGGAACTGCGCTGTGCTACAGTGTGTGTAATTTGTGTGGGTAAAACAGCGGAGAGGAGGGTGTGGAGTTGTAAATGCAAGAGAGGAAGATATAGGAGTGCAGAAACGAACAGCATGAATCGCATGCCTTTGTCTTCAACTCCTCAGCAGTCAACAGCACTGTCACTGGTATGTTTGTGTGCATGTGTGTGTGTGTGGGTGTGTGTTAAGTCAGGGGCCTCCGGCGGGCCCCCATCCTCTGGGGTTCCTGGCAAAAGATCAGTTAAGATCTGGATTTAGAGAGATGCAGGTCAAGGCCTCATACAGCCACCAACAACAACAGGCTGGGTGCCCGACAGGCAGGCAGGCAGACACAAGGACTTTCAACTGCACATGCATTTATCTTCGCAGTTAGCAGTGATTACTTTTTGGTAATCATTAAATATTTCAACAGCTTCAAACCCTCAGCCAATGAAAACTAAGAATCAACATAAACAATCAGTGCCATTACTCAGATACCTGGCTGGAAATGAACAGAATAAAGTGTAAAAAAACAGTAGTTAGTAGAGATAAAATCATAGATAATGCTACATTCCATTCATAGTCAGAATTTCTGTGCTAAATGTGTTACATTGCATCTGTTCTGGAAAATATGATATCCGCAGCAAAGTTTGTTATATTTTTGGGAATGCAGGAAAAGTAATAAATGACTGAGCCAATGTGGGCCCTGATACACTATTTACTTCTGATGAGCCTTTGGTATACCAACCACTGTTGTTTGAGATAAAACCCATCAAAAACGTTGTGCCTTGATAGAGGCACATAGGTAGACATACACTTTTGAACAGTTTCCTGTTCAAAATGGCCCCAGAAGCCTTCTATCCTGTGTCTAGCTTATGACTAGCTTGTTAGCACAACTTCTCTGTGTTAACCTACAGTATAGAGGTAATGTATTGTCCTACCTTGACTATGGACACCTGAAACCAGCAGCAGGAGGAACGGGACCAGGACAGCCAGCATCACAGAGCAGGATGATGACTTTGGTGAAAATAAGGAGTGCAGGTGTGAAAGCATAGAGAGGAATGGAATTTGGAGGCCTGGAAAAATAGATATTGTTATATTATATATGTGCTTACATTGTCCTCTTGACCCGTTTGATCCAGAGTTTGACTCATACATGAAATTACTCTAGCTAAACTTTAAAGTATTGTTCATTTTGATCCCATAACATTTTGCATCCTCAACAGTAATGCAGTGTATACCTTTTTTTCTCTATATTTTTAGTTACCATTAATAGTCTGCAGTAGCTTACATCAAAATTTATGTAATGTTAACTGCTTTGATTTTAGCTGAGACTAAGACACAAATAATATGAATAACTTAATAAAAATGCCTTATAATTGTGTCTTTTTTCATTCATTTATTTTCTGATGGACCACTTTTCTGAAAAGATACTGTGCACTGTATACATTAAATACCAATACAAAATACCAATATTGTGGTGACAAAGTTACCAAACGACAGCTCCAAAATGTGCCCAGTCTCCTTTTCCCATAGGAACTCTTTTTACGACTCTGAATACAGGTGCTTCAATGTGGTCCTCATACTTTAAAGTGCTAATGACAGACGCACAGGGCTGTAACCACACACTAATTTAAGAGTCCATTATGCCAACACACCTCACTGAGATACCTACCAATACTTAGAGAACACTGGCTCATTCATTTATTCATAGATATAGTGTAACAGATTTTCTTTGTATTAATTAAAACCCATTCAATTAAAATTTGGCTCAGAAAATGTTTCATCACCTAAACCCCAATAACACATTCTACACTGATATTTTGAACAAATGATATATTATATAAATATTAGATTCATATTTAACAGTACAAAATTACAATCCTTTTTTGCAATAGTACAATGAAGATGAAACCAAGCACCATAGTCCATCAGTTGTAATTACTTGTTTAATCTATGTTTAAAAGATAATGCTTTAAAACTTTTGTTTAGTTTCCTCAGGAGTGCTGGTAGTTGTCAACTTGCCTGAGTCATACATTTAAATTCAGTCTGCTACAACTAAAGAAATCTGGGGTGGAATGAGCATCTCACTTTCAGGACTCTAAATAAAGCCTATTAAGGGAAAACAAAACAACCCAAAAGAAGAAATATTTCTAATATGAATTGTAGGCTACTTTTCATAATCTTCAGAACAGATCAAATGAATGTACTGCAGGAGTCTAAATTGTGTAGACTGGTGCTCTTTAGAAAGTAACTGAAAAAAACAGAACTTCTAGGTTGTACACATTTAACTCGTTTTCTATATCAGTAGTCAATAAAACATTTTTTAAATAGCTTTCAAATAATTTTATTAAATGTTTTAAACTGCTATTATGTACATATACTGTAGGCCTACATAATAGCAGTGATCTCATCCTTCTCTGATCTTGTGCTTTGAACACCCGGGTGCTTGCATTTGTGTTGTATGAAGTCTGGTACATACCCGTCTCTCTAAGGTGGACAGAAAGACAGACAAAAAGGGTGCTGTTATGAAATGACAGTAGGTCTATTGCCAGAGGGACTATGGAGGATAATGTAGCTCCCTGTGCGACAGCCACCGTAGCCTTAGCATTGTAGACTAACCTCCTAAAATGTGCATACGGTTAATAATTCCTCATCCTATATCTAGTTTGTTTTGCTCTAGCAATACTACAGGTTGATCTAAACTAAGCACATCCGGTTGAAGACAAAAAGTATCCTTTATTTTTAATGGAACAGCGTAGTCCAGTCGACTTTTAGAAGTCATACAGTATCATGAAATCCAAATAAATTAGGTTATTTTGTTTCTTACACCCTTTTTAAATATAGGATATTGATTATTTATTTGCATCCAGAACATATAAATATTAATCCAGATTTAATCTAAATCTGGATTAATCTAAAATCGTTTATAATTTATATTTGAGACAATTTCATATTTGGTTCTACTTTTGGTTTCCATAGATTACATTATTTATTACTCTATCCTCATTTTCAAAGAATTACTCAATTGTTTGCTTCATCTAGCCTACAGTAGGCTATAGGCTACGGTTTGTGTCAGGTCGACTGATTGAGGTGTTTCTACTTCTATGGTCTCATCTGGAAAAAATGACATCACAAATACAGTTTGTGATTTGACAACACACATCGCCAGGTGTTGAGACGGAACAAAAATATTGAGTCCCTGGAAACCCGCCCAGGCTCACTCTAGTCATTACACATTAGCCTACAATTAGGAAGTTTCGTGCTTAAAAGTCGCAAGACCCACCACAAGTGGACAGCACCAGTAGCCTAATATCAAGCAGGAAGTCTAGCTATGTAGCAGCAACAAGCAGTGCAATATCAATCACTCTGCAAGAACAGAGACTACGGATAAATATAGAGGTTAGAGGTTAAAATGTACCTAATATGTACGTATAGAAACGTGCATATTGCGGTGATGGGCATTTGCCTCGGCGCCGGTAGACGCTTACCTGGTTGTTCCGTGCGCCTGCTGCTTCCACGTTATTCCTTCAGAGCATTCCAGAGGTGGGATGTCAACATGCACAAGTTCCACTAGCACTTAAGGCGCTCTCTGATAAACTCTTCTTCTTGAACACAAGGTGAAATCTGATATGTCCCCCAAAGGCCCTCCTGCTGCCCCGGATGGGCGTGTCACTCCCCTGAGAAAATAGTTGAATCTCCTGCAGAGCAAGCAGCACGAATTGTACCGTTAACATTAAAACTATTCTTGAAACATATACCTGTATAAGTAGATTCTATGTGATACAAAACGGATAACAGGTTAATGCACATTTAGAAATCGATTTCAGTGCCTATTTGTAAAAAAAAAAAAGAAGCATAGGCGTAAGACAGAGGGAAAATTATGTATGCATAGAAATGACCCAAGAAGTAATGGAAACTAGCTTTCTTTACTCTGTGATCAGTACAATCACTTTTTTAAGCAGCAAATCTACATTGAATTGCATTTCAAACATAAACCTCCCTGGCCAAGGAGTAAGAAGACTGCAACCCAACCGAACAGAGCAGGCCTGTGTTCAGCTCTGTAATGTAATAAAAAGTTTATATCCTAAATTAACTGAATTATGATGACATGAGATGCTATTGCCAACCTGACATTCTAGCTCCTGATTGAAAAACACTAAATGCAATCAAATCTGATTCACTTGGCAGTAGGCTGTGCTCAAAGTTCAATTGTGCAACACAAGCGTACAGTAGACTACAGTGAAAACACATTTACTATTGCATCAGTAAGTTTGCAGACATAAAATTATGTTGTAATTAATTTATTATTCAACACTAGCAAATAAACAAAACTAATTTCGAAATAACACTGTTGCTATAGGCTACTTGACAAACATTGTAAAACAGCTTTGTTTTTTCAGGTTTTACTTTTAAATAGCTACATAATTGATTCATAATGAATTGCTGTAGAGGACAGTTGTGTAGAACAACATAATTGTATTAGTCCTCTGTGAACAAGGCACATAAGGTTTGGTCACTTCCTGTAGTGGTATATAGGTGGAAGTAGGATTGGTGATTCCTTCATTTTTTGCACAGCACAGTATTTTGCTGTGCAAAAACTTTAAGCAGTCAGTTGTGTCAGTAAACATTAGGTATGTTCAGTTAGACAGGTAAAACATTGGAAAAAATGTTTTTTTTTTGGAAACACTGCTCTGTCGCTGTATAAAAAAGGTTTAGGTGGCGGATCAAGTTCCAGAAGCTCCAGAAAACATACCCACAACCAGATTAGTGGTGAGGGTTATTTCCCTAGGGCCATTCAAAATTGATAAACTAATAGGTTAGTGACACTCACCGTGCTAACAACCTAGTGCTTACATATAGAAGGAATAGACATTTTTGGAAGAGACCAATTTATGAATATGTCCCTTCTCTATGTTTAAATAAATTTTTGCAAAAAGCAATTCAAACCTTTCAGTCATGCCATTGTGCTCTCGCACTTTGTGAAAATAAATGAGAACAGTTTTCCAAAGGGGGTGTAACACGGTTTCATTTGGACATTAATCTAATACCGTGATGTTTTTCCATTTTATTTGGTTATTTTCCTCCAGACACTTATTATACTAGAGGTAAAAATGATATATGCCCATAAGGCGTTTGGTTAAAGATAAACAACCTACTACAATTCACAGCATAAAAGGTAACCTTTATAATGCCTAACACTTTTCTCACCTCTTGTTCAATACATCACAGTTTGTTGACACTTGGACACGTATTAGCAGTGTTTCCAGAGCTCGCCTAAGGCAACAGTCCATAAACTGTCAAGTTTGAACAGTCTTTGGGAAATGTACAGTGTACCACTGTACTGGGATTGAGGCTCTGGGCGCAGGGAATACCTAGACTCAGGGAATGGAGGTGTTGGGAGGCAGAACCAAAAAAATAATCATGTCAGGGAAGGCCGATTATTGGTCCTCGTCTTCGTCGCCATTCTCGTCTATGGCTGTGTCCACGTCGTCGCCTCCGTCCTGACGCAGCAACGGTAGCTCCAGCTCTGGGCTCTTACTGTTAACCTGTCTTAATGAGGGCCCCTTGTCTGGTGGAAAAACCAAGTATCGCATATTGTTCATGAATACACAATGATTTGCATTACATCACATCCAGAACCCCACATTTCTGCCTCGGCGTACTGTTGACAGTGTGTACATTTACTATGTAGGGGGAGGGGTAGAGAGAGGATAGAGGAGCCCAGGGGTACCATAGGGAGCAGTAGAGAGGAGTGCTAGCCACTCAGCACACAGGTGTGGGAGAGGCATGTGCTCTGGAGTTTCATACTGAAACAATGCAACACTGCTTTCAACTACAAGAACACAATTCGAGTAGTAGCTCTTTAAATAACTCAAGTTTGATGAATCCTTACTTTTGGAGTAGTATGTCTTGAGCCCCACGTGCAAGGAGATGCCACACAGACAGACTGCAAAACCCAGCCAGTTAAAAGCTGTTATCTTGTCGCCCATCACACCTGCTGCCAGCAGCAGGATGCATACTTCCTATGAGCAGAACACAATGTGTTAGTAAAGGCCTACATGCAATAAGCCTTCAACGGGAAAAAAAGGAATAGAGTAGACTTGCTTTCAATGACCAAATATGGCCACAGCCCCCACTATTAAATGCCTATACTTGTCAAAACATCTGAAAATGGTTCTTTATAATACAATACAAACAACAATGTTTGCTGGCACTATACTTGTTATACTTGTTGTGAGCTCACAGAACACAGGGAGGTGAGAGATAACACCAACCTTAAAGATACCGGCGATCGAGAGCGTGAGGCTGGATGTCCGGGAGACCAGCAGGAACTCGGAAAAGCCCAGACCAAAGGCAAGCGCCCCGCCAACGCTCAGTGTATACAGGGAGTAGAGCAGCGGTGATAGCTCCGTTACACGGAACAGCTTCTCAGACGTGCTGAGGCTTAGTCCTGTAGTGCAGGCATGGAATTATGGGAAAGTACGCCGCAATAGTAGCAAAATAGTGGAACGCAAGGCACCCACGTCTGAGGGAAAACAGGGTTTCCAATAATTTCAATAAGAACACTGGATATTCAACCCAGCTTAACTGTGAACACCATTCAGTGAGAGAGGACCCACACTCTAACCAGTGTTATTTTGAAGTGGCCCTCCTACACATGTACTATAACGTGATCGAGGAATACTACAAATATTACACCAATAATAGAATAACCAATGCTGTATAGGACCAACGAGCATAAGATGATCAGGTTAAGACACAATCAAGACACCAACAGCAAACCTCTCACCTTCATTGTACAGGAAGAGGGGGAAGAGGCCCAGGAACATGAGTGGCTGGAGGTGGTACATGGTGTCTACTGGGTTCTGTAGGCCTGGAAACACATAGCAAGCAAACCTGATGTAGGCGTAGTGGTTTTTGTGCCTGTAACCACACTGGAGCGATACCGACCTAGCTCTGCCTTCTGCATGAGAATCTGAGTCAGAGTCCAGCGGATCCCCCCGATAAAAGACGCCAGCATCACCAGGACAAAGCCCTTCATGTTGAACTGGGTCGACTCATAGGTGAACATGAAGAGACCGCCCGCGATGAGCAGGACCACCACGATCAGGAACGGGCTCTGATACAGCGGGCGAGACCGGCGTACCGTTCAGTAAGAGAGAGGTGGGGACGGCAAGATAAGGAAAGAGAGAAAGGAAAATGTCGGAGAGGACAGAAATTATGATATACAGTACCAGTCAAAAGTTTGGACACACTTTCCCATTCAAATTGATTTTCTGTGAAATTAAAAAAAAAAGGTACACTCCCAGATTTTTATATAGTGCCACCAGATCCCCAAATTTCAACCCCATTTATGTTTAAAAACAAACAAAAAACCCTGCGCATAAAGGAGTTGTGGCTGTAGGCGGAGGGGTAGAGACTGGTGTGAGCCTAAGCGTACCGAAGGGAAGGAGTAGAGAAGAGCATCGGCTACTTAGCACTGAGGTGCAGGACAGACCTGCGCTCTTACAACACATTGGTAATGCTGGAAGCTAATACTGGACAATCAAGAAGCATTTAACACGTTCACTTCCCAAATTGAACCACTCACCGGCTCTTCCAGTTTAAAGACCAGGGAGAAGAAGAGGATGAAGAGCACAGCTGAAGACTTGGTCATGGTATACCTCAAAAGAGAACATAAAAAGTACAGAGTAAGAGGTATGCGATTATAACTCCAGGGCCCCATGTCCCGACGCACTTTCAACATACATGGGGTTCGCGACTAAGTTTCAGCTTCTTAAACCTAACAAATGCAAAACAGGTCCTCTCATCGCATGACACCGGTAAACAACTTCTTTTGTTTCAGACAATCTGGCTATGATAAATCTATGTCCATCAAAGTGTAACATTTGCAAATAACAGCCAATTATGTGAAACGTGAAGGTAAGGAGAGTTTCTCAGATGATCAGTAAGAATGAATACTGCGGATATACAATTACAATTATGTCATTTAGCAGACGCTTTTATCCAAAGCGACTTACAATTACATAATGCTATTACATGGAGCAGATAGGGGTTAGGCATCTTGCTCAAGGATGCTTGCAGGTAGGCCACCTCTGGGGCTCGAACCCATGACCTTCCAGCTGAGAGTCCAACACCTAGACCACTAGACTATCCTGCCCCCTACTGTATTTGTGTGCATACAAATATGTCCTACAGAAGAGAACAGCGATGGCAGACCCTCCAGGAAATGTATTTTTTTTATTCTTCTTTGGTTAGCATTAGAGCTGAATGTTGCCTAGTTAACTTACAAGGAAAAGTGGACTACTACAGATGTGTTTAAGGTGGCAAGTAGGGTTAACAAACTTACAGGCTGACGGTGATGAACAGAAAGCTCCAGTTGGACAGACCAATGTCCAATACTGTCGCTAGGGCTGGAGAAGATAAACACAGGAACTCATGATACTAATATCACAGTTGCTCAGCCCCCTCCATTTTGTAAACGTTGGCGTTTTCTAACCAAGATGTCACAATTTTTGAATAAAAGGGTTGAAACAATGGTACTAAGTAATGTTTTTGTGGAAGCTCACAAATTACTAAGTTACTCAAGAGAGATAAATGGTGCCGGTTTTCCCCGGCACTATTTCTGTAAATCTTATTTTTCAATCAAAGTAATCAAAACATGAAGTAGCAGCACTGGTGTATGTTTATTAGCAGTCATATTGTACTGTAGGTGACCCATTTGGCTGAAAGTTGACACTTTCATTTTTTCTTGTTATGAAGAGATAGCTATTTAACCTCCATGACTAATACAATCACCCAATGTGGACTTTAGTCGACATAATCTTGAATGAACTCTGACTACTTTGTCATTGACTGACAACTATCTTCTCTGATTTTCTCCCCTTCATTCTGCGCATCTAAATTCCTAGTTTTCCCAGCATGTCTGAGAAAGCAGACATACTGGATAAGGATTTGTGTAACTGATTTAGTGCTATATGTGAACATTTACAGTACATTACATTTCTATTGGCAATACCAGCTTAGTGAGGCAAAATGCCTTTAGGGACAGGGGTTGGGATTCAAATAGAACATGCAAGTCAAAATGTTTAAAAGGGTATAGGTTTTGCAAATTGCAATATAAACAAGGACATTACACACACACACTAATATCTCACCTGTGGGGGCTACTTTACAAAGGTAATCTCTCCAGCTGAGAATGATCCTGGATTTTCCCGTCCAGCACTGCATCATATGCCGCGTCAGGGCAGAGAGGCAAAAGATGATGGTAAGGTGGATCAATGTCATGAAGAGAGGATAGTGAAAGCCCTAGGAAAGAAGAGGGGTGTAAGCTTGCGCACTCACTTACATGACAATTTGTGGAAATGTCTATCACTCACGTTCATTAGCCATTTGTTATAAAAGGTGATGCTTATGGAGAAGGCATAGTAGAAGAGAACTAGGGTGACAGTGCGAAGTGCCCTGCAGACGAACTGGATAGGGCACGCCATAGACAGCTGCCTGGATCAGCCCCACTGACAAAGACAGCTAGTGGAGAGGTTCCAACGCCCATTTGGATCGACACACCTCACAAACACTCATGGCTGAACAAAAAAAAAAAGAAAACACCCCGAAGAGGTGTATGTACTGTAAAACGACATTGGAGAACGAGAAGAGGGGTCACATTTATGTGTTTAGTTCTTTAAGTACATCACGGAAAAGGTTAGTTTTGTTTACATAAATGCTTTAACAAATCCACTTTCACAAAATGAATTGTCAGTACAGAATATAAGGGCTAGCCTAGTGTTAGCTCACTTAGAAGTTTGGTGACCACAAGGGACTGTGAAAGCAGTTTTAAATACTCAACGTTGCATCGACACGACCTTATCTTTTCAAATGTGTGTGCGATTATTAATTATAAGACAGACTCTCAGTTGTTTGTTATGTTGCTAATGAGTCCACATCAGCAGGTGAACTCACCAGATGGTTGCAGGTTTTTCAGGTCCTGTTCATTTCTGCGACTAACCCATAGACTGTATAAATAACCTTACCCTTTTAGCTCACTTTTTGGCAACTGGTTTGACTGCTACCCAACACATAGAACCAGCGGTTGATAACCTGCCACGTTCGTGCTGTGTTCCAGCAGAAGTGGGGGTCTACTATTCTGTAATTGACTACTAACGGTACTTCTTCTATTTCTTTTTCACTGGAGCAAGCATCCAATGTCGAGGTACTGCCACTTGCAGTTCTCGTGAGTCATCTCTAGCGTCTTAAGGACGTAGCAAAAAAAACAACTACAACTATGTAGAGAAGTACAGAATAGTATTTTAGTAAACCCCTGTAATCATTAATATATAAAGAACTTCTGAATTATGAACAAAACACAGCAATGAAATTAAAGTTAAAGAATCAATGTATCGATAAAGAAATTCACAATTAAAATGTCCACTAGGGGCGGAAGAGTCGGATGTTGTTTCCAAACACTGCAATTTTTAACAGTGGACGAAATCTAAGAAGAAGACAGACGGAAGTCAACAAAAGCATTTCGCTCTTCAATAGTGTAATTGAAATTCTCTTCATATTAAGGTAATGATTTTTATTATTGTATAGTTGTTTTATATGTATAATCATTGATATAGCCACTATAATTTACTGACCATACATTCTCATCAGAATGGCCGACGATGAAGACGAGACTGGTTTTGACGAGGAGCTGGAAGATGGGGCCACAGGGGTCGACATGGGCCACGGCAAAAGAAAAAGGCTTTTCTCAAAGGAACTCCGGTGCATGATGTACGGATTTGGAGACGATCAAAATCCCTATACAGAGTCTGTTGACATCCTGGAGGATCTTGTAATCGAATTTATCACTGAAATGACCCACAAAGCCATGTCTATCGGACGCCAGGGCCGTGTTCAGGTTGAGGACATCGTTTTTCTCATTCGCAAAGATCCAAGGAAGTTTGCTAGAGTAAAAGACCTGTTGACAATGAACGAAGAGCTGAAGAGAGCCCGTAAAGCATTTGATGAGGCCAATTATGGCTCCTAAATACCCTCTATTCCCCCCTTCAAGTTATGGGCACAAGCTTATGTCAATGAAGTTTTATTTGACAAGCTATGAAGCCATGATGTGTCTGATTTTTAAGTTTTACTGTTTTGTTTATTTCAAGTTGCTACCCTGTTCTGTTTTAAAGTATGTCACTAAAATATCTTGTGTGCAGCAGTTTGAATAAAACAATATTCCTATGACTATTTTATCTGATATTAATTACCTTTTTGGATTTTGCAATGTCTTGCAGAATATGATTAAGGTGAGAATGCTGCCTTGGCCAATACCGTGTTTATTTTCTGCTATGATGGCAGTTTTTTGTAGGTTACCTGCCTGGATTATAAGAGGCGTGTCAATTTCTTCTCCTATGAATCTTAACAACCCTTCCGTGGGCTCTCTTAAATCATCTTTATATGGGGAGATTGACTTCCACAGATCGCTTTACCAAATGTTTTCTTCTAATATTAGAAATGTATGTGGAAAAGAACATTTAAAATTTTCCATCAGATTGTGTTTAGGTATAAAAAGCATTTATCAGCCAATATTTTGAAGTCATTGTTGAAGGAATTTAGTTAATTCCAAAAGGCCCATAAACCTGTCTAGTAAATGTATGAAGACTCACACCAGACAAAGATTTTGTCATAAAAGTTTAAATAACATGAACACATTACATTATTTGCTTCATATGCAATACATCTAATGTAGCCTAATTATAACCAAGACAAACATGGGTATGGGTCAGACAGAATGAAAAAAAGGAAGAAACAGATTTTATTCAAAGTCCTCAACAAAATCGCATACAGACCATAAATACCTCAGACCAACTACAAGTGAGCATGTGTTTATTCATTTATTATCTTCTGTCCAAGCAAAATACTTTTTAATACATTAGTTGGATTGATTGGTCTACGCAGCAGGTAGGCTATCATACTGCCGATCTATCTAGACTACATCTAGATTAGAAACGTTGCCAGAAGATTGTATCGTTAGGGGTCGCTATTTTAATGCAGGCTGTGATAACCGTTTATCACAAAGGCGCGTGCAGTGATTTCCCCATCCCAGACTTGACCTTTCGTGGGTCTTTGTTTGAGTTTGAGAGCACGGCAATGATGGACCGTCTACATTCACAAGCAAGCCGAGAAAAGGTGTCAACCCTCGGCCATAGACCCCCACCAGGCGCCCTAGCTGTCTGTTGAGGATCTCTAGAATGGAGAAGGTGAGTTGGGAAGGAAACGGAGTTGTGGTTGGGTCAATGTAGATGTCAGATGTTTTCAACGGGGCTGGGGTGGGGTGAGGGGGGGGGGGGGGGGGGGGGATAGGGGAAGGGGTAATTTCCAT
>JAODLI010014353.1:0-24293 GCA_027575585.1 Percopsis omiscomaycus | reverse complement strand
ATCAAATTATTTTCTGGTTTATTTCCACAAAAATCTCTTTTTTTTCCAAAAATAAGTCTGGAAAATGGGGGTCGTCTTATATTCAGTATCGTCTTATATTCGGGTATATACGGTAGTTCTTTTTAAAAAAATAAAAACTAGATATGCTCTTGAAAAAGTGTTTTTCCAAAATGAGTTTTGAAAAAGGGGATCGTCTTATATGCGGACCAATACAGTATATTTTGACCAATTTGTTTTATATTCAAAGGAAGGACATTAAACATTTTTTTAAAGGAGTAATCAAATTGTATTTGTCACAACTTCCATTTGATAAGCACATTTAGCACCATGCTAAAATATGTGATTATGTATATATTTACAACACATTGATATTTTATATCGGAATTGTTTTACTCCATTTTACTTTGGCTTGTGCATTCAATGAGCAAATTACTGTTACCTCCTCAATTTCCATAGCTTTATCTGCAATGGCTTGTGCCCGGCGGGCCGTTAAGTTTTCCTCTGGCGTCATCTTTGGCTCTGTGCTGGCAGCTACCACCGCCTCCTCCAGCTCCACGGCAGATACCGGGGGATTCTCCTTGAAGGTCAAAGGTTAGAGGTTAGAGCTCAAACAGGACGCCAGGTTTAGAAACTGGTTCTGATTTCAAAGTCTTGGCAGTTTTGTGAAGATGTCTTCGCTCCGCTAGGGGTGTTGAGTTCCTGTTTGGACGAGCGTTTCCTTATGTATGCCTAGGATCCACAGTAAACAAGAATTCATTGCTACATATTTCTCTGATCAAAAAGGATCCTTACAAACCAAGGATAAAAGAGATGACCCGGTGACATAAATATATTAATGGACAGCATTTACAATGGAAATACACAAATTACCTATATAGATAAAAAATATTTTGAATATGTAAACTATTTTCTACTTGAAGTTAATTAAAATTGCCTTAATGGCTGCATTAGCATTAAAGCCTAATAAACTAAACAAGCGGGTCACACTTTCCTCATTCAATGTCTAACCATATAAAACCACAAAATAAGGGGAGCATGTGTTCTTGTCCTTACTGTCCTGTGTTGTGGGCAGTAAAATGATTCACAAAGAAAGTGGAAAAAAATCTAAATTCCCATGCTGAGCAATAAATTGGTGTTTGCAAAAGTGTGGTTGTGAAAGAGGTTGGCTTTAATGAAGTCACACTTTAAGAATTGGTCTTCTATTATTCATCTCTGGACTGCTGGCACTGACAGATTCCTTCCACAGTTAAAAACTAGACAATAGTATTGTATACAATGTTGGAGTCTTCTGATAGCATTATACTTAAAGAATGAACAATGCATTCACAGGCAGACCCACCTTCATGTTGTGAGGCGACTCTTCTTCACTTCCATGGGTAGCGTAGCTAGTTGACACTCTGTCTGTGGAGACATAGTCAGAGATGGGCATGAAAAGAGTGCAGGAGATGGACATTGACGGAAATAAATAAAACAAAAATTATTTTCCTGAACCTGCTTGCCCAGTAGTGGATGAGAAATTCAATAAGTCTAATAAACATAAACAGGGCCAAATGGGAAGGAATCTCCCATGGCGATGAGGCTGAGCCAAGATTAAAACGTTTTGTTTTTTTTTCCTACCAACTTCAGGACAATTAGGTTGAGATACCACTAAAAAAATCTTTAGGGTAGTATGCAGTACAATTCTGTGTTCCCTAGATAAACAGCTGCAAAAAGGAAAATTAGATTAGACTGAACTTTATTAATCCCCTTGGGGAAATTAGGTAATTGCAGCAACAGGTAATTTACAAGCGTAGCACAGATAGAGGAAGAAAAAGATAGTAAAACTATCAAAATAATAATAGACAAGACAGGAAATGTTGAATTCACCTACAAGAAGATTAAACAAAACATAATTATCTGAATTAACTGAAACCAGACCTTCGTCTAGTAAAGAAAAGCTCTCTGCATACAAGTAGGAAGTCGTCAAATGTGTGGTAAAACAACATATTCCTAGATAAAGTTAATAGTAAAATATTGAAAATGGTTATATAAAAACCCCAAATATATAAACAATCTTCAATGCAATCAATAACAAAAAGGAAAACCGACCTCCACTGAGCTACTTCAAAAGGGCAGCTGGTCAATTGGATAGAAATCTGCATTATTTTCTAGTGGCACACATGCTGTGCTACCACTCTGCTCGCATTTGACCATGACGGATGGCCCTTGCCACATGTATTTTGCAGTGTGAGGTGTGCCCTCTAACAGGGACATTACCAAGGGCATGTGTCAGCTGTGAAGATCTGGAATACTGCCACCATGGCTTATTCAGTTTCCCAACAATGTGTCAAAAAAGGGACAAATCACATGATAGTGTTCATCAACCTTTCTTTTTTTGCATATATTTGCATTAATTCTACACTGTAAAAAAAACAACTACGGCTAATGTGAATTCTTATCACCAACCCCCATTCTGTGTACTTTGATGCTAGCCTAATTAGTGTTCCATATGAGGGGGGGGGCAGAGGGAGGGACAACTGCTCTCTCACGGTTTTATTACATCTTCAAAGGGGGCTTGAACATGCACCTTAAGTTTCCAAAACACTAATATATTTGGGCATTAAGCAGTGACAGACATGACCATACTAAAAATCTATTCTCTCGACCCAACAACACTAAGACTATGTGATCTAAAATGAGTTTTTACAAATGTAAATCCACAGAGTGCTTTGTTTCGGGCACTAGCCTTCCTAGGCCTGTGGAAAGTCATTAAAGAACAGAAAGCAAACAGAATGACAGTTATTTTGAGGACACCTGTTAAGTCAGTGTGAAAACTACTTTTGCAATAACCAAAAGGTCAGACCTTAGCATGTTTCAACACACCCTGTCAACTAATACGGCATACCTTTTCACTAAACAGCTGCTTCATTTAGAATGATTCTATATTACATGTTTTTCAATACATTTGTTAGTGTTGCTTTTAAAATTTGTCATTACGAGCTGCTTCGCCGCTGAAATGATTGGCCCAGCTAACCTTCTTGGTTTGAAAATCTGACCCAACTGAATTTGTAATTGAATAGCCCTACTATATACAGATAACCAGTTAGATACTGCAGTAGGGCCCAAATAATCTAACAAGTGGACAAACACATTGCCGCTGCCTTCTATCTTGGTCTTCTACATAATACCTTGGCCTAATAATAATAACACCCCTATGTTCATTGTTGACTGATGCCATTTTTGTTGTTAATCTACTACCGCGTTCCCATTCTCCATACTCAGGGCTGGACAATGCGACCATTTAACTTGCATTTACGAGTAAAATTATCAGTATGCGAACACGTGACTTCTAACCACCGCTCCCTCTAACTCTAAACAGTGTTATGAAGTGACTGCTGTCAAGGGAGCCTATGTTTGTAAAAAGACATCCTAAGAACATATATCTGTATCATTTTCAAGATACATTACATGAAAAAATTCACTGTGCCCCCAAATTTTTGGCTGTGCTCCTACATTTTTTAACTTTGCTCCTTGAAAAAATAGCCTTGAGCCCTGATACTCGCTGTGTTTTTTTTCCTGCAGAGGCATATGAGAGAGTCAGGGAGTTCAGGGACACACCAAATTTGACAACAGGTCAGATGGGTTTCCCATTTAGTTTCCCTACTCCTGTTGTTTACAAATATAGAATGCCAGGGTGGAATTCAGTGCAGCACTGAGCAGTGTATATAAACCTATTTTGAAATGGAAATTGGTTTGGTCTTTTTTTTTTATTCTCTCGTCTTAAATTTAAAAAACTTACATTATAAACAATTAACAAGATGTTCTTATTTTGAATCTTTTAAAACAAAACACTCCAATTAGAGACATGGCAAGTAAAACTGGGTTTGGGCCTAGGAAACCACTAAGCGAATGTAAATTCGTAGTCTTACTGTAGACACGTACCAAGATCCCTGCTGTTCCGGCCATAGGTCGCATTATACCCTTCGAATCAACAACGAAACATTGAAAAGTCAAAAGGAGTTCAAAAACAGAAGAGTGACTCAATCATATGTGTATCCTGTTACACAAATGGTGTGATTTCTGTCCTAAATTGCAATGTCTGGACATACGCATTTGCTGAAGCTTCTGGTAGGTCTGGGGCTTGTCCTTTTCAGGGGAATGATTCCTACTGCTGTTGTTAGATCCCGAGCGACCTGGCATGTGTGGTTGGGCATCCCTCCTCATGGGAGAGCGGCCCCGTCCTGGAGCACAGGGCTCTCGCCGCCTGTACCCGTCGTGTTCGTGTCTGGGGAGACAAAAACAGCAGTGTTGTAGAGGAGTCTGAGACGTAATGAGGTGAGCATTTCTTTACCAACATTTTCCCCTCACTGACCACTGAAGAGGGTTGAAAAATAATGATCAAAAATATATAGCAATTAAAACAAAAACATGTATGCTATGCACGTCTTTCTTGGGGCTGTCGCTTAAAAACTTGGGAGTTAGTTTTGGTTTGTTTCAAACCAGAGTGGACAGTTGCACAATGCATTACCACTATTTCCTCCACCACTAAACTGCCTATTCCAAGCCTGTTTAGCTGCTAGCTGTGTTAGCATCTTGTTGCCTGCCAAAGAGTCTGGACTGGTCTAGCTCCCTATTCAAATGTTTGACTGTTATTATTTCCTTCTTGTCAGTCAAAAGCACTTGGGCCAACTAGCATAGTAAACTTTTGAGAGATTACCTATTTACTGGTGTAAACCATTCAAAAAATGTTGTGTCATATGGTTAAGCATAAAAACTATACCCGCGTTCTGTGGACGGAAACGGTGGCCTGTGCTTGTTTTCTCCCCGGTCTGGCATGGGTCTATTATGAGGGAATAGTCCTCGACCTCTGTTGACATGATAGGGGCCAGGTCTTTCACCGTTCCTGAAAATCACAAAATGGAGTTGTGGCTACATGACATTAATCCTGGATAGAGTGCTTGAAATGAAATCAAATACACAAGTATGATGCATAAAATAAACTATCAAATAATGTCATTTAATATCTACACCAATGTACAAAAAAATACTTGGAGCCTATCGTCATTGTGAAATTACTACATTCATCAGTTGGAACACTAGAATTGTTTCTAACAGTGCACATTAGGCAAGACTGTGTGCACATTCGGAAAAACAACCCACAGAGATTTGTAATAGAGAGGTTTGTAATAGAGAGGGTTGGCAATTCCAGCCTGTCTAATGTCTAATATCTATGGGTTGGTTTCACAGGCTAGACGTTCACATTGTTTCATTACTGATATTCTGCTATTTGACACAAATATATGATTACCATGAGTTGCTCTGTAACTTAGCAGGTTTTCTGTGGCAACAGAGTTCCACAACATAATACGGTTACATAAATCATACTTGCATTTGTATTAAAAAAAGAAATACATCGATATGCTGTGAACATATTAGTAGGATTAATTGTCTTTGGCACCGTGTAACACAATTGTTTTTACCTAAGCCACTGGTAAGACCTATGGTGAACCTGGCTGTTAAGTCTTAGGAAAAAGAGTAATGATTTGTGTTGGTGTGTTAGCTAAATGTATTTATTATTGCAAGTTTACTAAAGATATTTATAAACAGATACAATGATACAGAGATGTGTCTTAAAACTCAAAGGGGATTGGCACCTAGTATTCATAGCAACATATTTCACCTTTAATTCTGAAGAAACACAAATTGACATCTACGCAAATAGTAAGCATCATCAATTATGTTATTTTACCACCTAGAATAATCTACCATTTCTTAGCATTTGAGCATGCAACCAACACCTGGTTATCATGAACTCTGCCTGAACCTACACCGCATCCCAAACAAAGAACAGGCCTAACAAGGCTTCAAGCTTTTACGACTCATGGCCTGTTTGAAGTACCTAATGCTCAGTTTGCCATTTGCTGAGTAAACTTAATTGCCATCATCTCAGTACTTCAATGATCCTGCATAACCAACTTTACAAGGCCACCATGGCTAGGGAGAAGTTGCATACTTTGTTTAGAAACAGGAGTGCAACATTTGCCATATGTCGATAAGAAACTTTACACAAATCCTGGCACGATCTCATACTTATTAAACTTTCAGTACAATCGGTAGGTAAACTATATACAACACACAGTATCAAATGAAATTAAAAACAATGAAATGACAACAAGCCAAACAGTATTTTCATTTCTGAAAAACATATTGACACAATCCACACATTACTTGCCTCTTGAACCTAATAAAACAGTAACTGTACTTGCTGAGCTTGAGCTCAACTTAGAAAAGTTGTAGTAAGTTGTAGTTAAACTTGTGGCAATTACCGGGGCTTCCATTATACTCTACTACTATTCGTCATCTGAGGTAAAGTGCTCCAATAGTATGAAGTATCTCATTGTCCAGGTACACTGTGTGCGAGTGTGAACCCTAGAAGGACCCTAAACCAACTGTTGGGCAAGTCTAGCCTGTTCCTTACACGGCCACTGTTACACCTTGTGGTGGGAGACCAAGACTCAAAGACCTCCTGTGAATGAAACTCTAGAAGTGAGGCCATCAGGTGGCAATCTGCAACATCTTTGCAAAGTAATGCCTGGGGAACAGTTAAGAGTTTAACTGAAATAAAAACTACTACCCTGAGTGGAGTGAAAGTATTTGTTATGATAAAATTATCAATTAAATTGTCTTTTTTTTACCTTGATTAAATTCAAGGTAAAAAAAAGAAAATTGAATTGATAATTTAATCATAATGGCCCATTTCAACTTAATGTAGTGATGTTATAATTGGGCAGAAAGAAAACAAAAGACATAGGTTGTTTAGAAAGGAGGAGTGAGTGGGTGTTTGACTGGAGAGGGAGAGGTCCAGCTGGTTTTCCTGTGGGGGGGGGTTGGCTTTTTGGCTCGCTGAGTAGACACTTGTGCTCTTTGTCCCTGTCTCTCGCCTGCTGTGACTCCAGGGAAGGGGGGGCCGCGGTCCTGTTGACCTGTTGGCAGGCTGCACTGGCTAGGGCTAGACGTCTGTCTTGCCAGTTCAGGGTAAAGCCCCTTTGTCTGTGTGGGCTAGAGCACCTATGGCGTTTGCCCAGTATCGTACATGAACCATAAACCAACCTCTATAACTTTGTTGTATACGTTGTTGAAATTAGGTCATGTCAGTGATTCTCTCTGTAAAAACAACTAATTACACAGTACTCATGAGAGGGGACTAGACTCATTCAAGTTTTACTTAATAGTATGATTAAAATGGATTAGATATTTCAGTTGCATTTTACATTGTAATGCCTAAACTCATATAAAAAAAAGAATACAAGATAGAACTCTGCTTCCACCTTGTGGTGGCATTCAACATTACATTATCCCAACCAGGGTTTCAGCAGGTTAAATTTAAGACTTTAAGACCTTTTAAGACCATTATAAAGGCAATTAAAAACCTATTTCACGTCCATACTGCCACTTTGGTGATGCTGTCCCAATGTGAATACAGAACAATATTGGGTGATGGCAGGCGTTTGCCGGTGGCTTTATAATTATTTTGATTTCCCATGCGACTCTAATGCCTTTATACCCAAAGTTCCTAATTTGAGCGTTTTCTTGCACAAGGTGCAGCGGGCTTGAAATTTGTTATTTTCAACAGGCTTCAACCAAACACTAAATGTGCTGTTTTCAGGCCAGATCTCGTTGAATTTGAACTTAATCCAAATCAATTTTTAAGGCCTAAAGTTCAGATTATTGGATTTTAGACTTTAGGACCCGCGGAAACCCCATCCAACATAGATTATAAAAAACGGGAAAAATATAGGAATCTGAGCAAATTACCTTAGCTCTACTTGACGCCTTAAAGGCTCATGGTCTCTCTGCGAACCGGGGTATTCTTCCTGAATAGAGGGAAAGAATAGAGGGAAAGAAAAGAGGGAATTTTTTTTTCTCACTCTTGTTAATGTTGTAACACACACACACGCACACACACATGCATGCATTGAACTGCCGCCCCCTAGAGGGAAGACAGAGCAATTACGATTCAACCACTAATTGGCATAAAACCCATTTTATGAAAACACTGAAATAAAAAAATTAAAAACCAATTATGTATAATAACCAGTAATGTTCACGTTTTATCTCTATTATTTCCATAAGATAGTGTTAATGCATTTAGTAATCATCTACATGTTTAAAGTCTATGAACAAAAGCCAATTACACAATGAATATAACCATGATATCTTGCCGTGGTGGCGAGAGGAATACACTGCCTTACAAACAGAAGCCTTACTTTTCTACGCCAAAAGTAAGCATATTATTATAAAGGGTATTAGGACAATATAACATCAAACATGCACTACCGTGTACGAGGGTGAGGCTGAGAAGCTGAGATAGTTGACGTTATTATCACTGTATCCACGATCTGTAGATGAATATGGGTCATCATCACAAAAAGGTCTCGCGTCCTGTTGGTTTTGAGAACCACCATACCACACGGCAGGATTCTGACTGTGTCCTCTGTCATATTCCTGATCTGGACGTGTAACAGCAGTCCTCTTATCAACAATATTGACAATTCTCTGGACGGTCACCTAGGAGGACGACAGCACTGAAGACACTTGGAAAATAATAAAAGCCAACAAAGTACCAATTTACACTGAAACGAAACTGTGCACATTTTAAAAACAGACAGCATCCTGTTAAAACGTGAAAGCAGGAAGTGTGCATGCATCCAGACTGACCGCAGCTTAAAAACTAAATAAATAAAAAAAAGAAGCATTTGACATACAATTATTAGTTAACTAGGACATCCTAATTGGCAATGCAAGGCAATATCTTTACTTACCTCTCTTGTATCTTGTGAAAAGTACTGCTCATAAGTTTCTCTAAGTTTTCGGTTTCGTCTATGTGGCACTGCAAAGATATTATCCATTATTTAAAATATTATTTTATATATTTAAAATGGAGCTATCAATACCCAGAGATGTGACAGGAATGGGCAGACTGCTTCAAAACAAAAACACAGGTAAGGTCATAAAAAGGGCAACTTACAGCATACAAAAGGATCACTTGGATCCAGTTTAGTATCACTATAGGGAGCTGAAGTCCCGACCCAGACTTGCTGGGTAGTATTGTATATTATATAGTATATAGCTAGCAAAACATCCCATTGCATTATTCTATTCATATACTAGGCTATGCTGCTATCCACCATAAAAAGGTATTGTACCTTTTAGTTACAAATTTACAATTACAATCATTTGTTTCAGTGATTGCGTGAATGAAAAATAAATGAAAAAGAAAAGAAAAATGAGGTCACTTACTTTTGTAGGAGTAAATGTTCTTGTCTCTCTGTGTTTGAGATATATTTTAACAGGAGATGACAAACCTTAAAGTAAGAGAGGAGTCATGTTACCCTGAGGCTGATAAATTGTGAGAGTGACAGCAAAAGTTTTGATCACTATTGACATAGCAGGTTATGCTCAAAATCATCAAGATCAAAAGCAGCCAATCAGTCGTCATGAAAGTGCCATTCCATCCCTTACATACCAAATTCAGTTTCCTGAAGTTATTACTTCGGGTAATAATTGAGAGTGCACTGGATTAAACTATTTCAGAACCATGGTCAGCACAAAGCCACATGCAATGAATCACGCAAACCAACACTCACCGATACACACAGATAGAATGGCTAAATGAAACTTTGGGGAGATGTGTCAGTAGGAATTATGCATCTTAAAAGATTTGAGAGTCAACGCAAGAAGCATCAGAAAACGTTTGTAACTAAGGCTGACTCCCCCTCAAACCTGCATCAACTGTGTGATGTCAAGCGGTCACGTTGCAGTTTAGCTGCTCCTGCTAGAGCTTGAATACTGCCAGTATTTTTTTTTTTTTTGTCACACCATTTGTTTTGTTTGGTTTTTATAATATAGAGAATGGGGAATAATAACAATGAATCTCTGTATGGAATTGGTGTGGTCATTGGGAACACGGCTCATAGACGGCAGCATGTTTGTGCCAACAGAGGGGGACCACCACAAAGACCAATAGACGCATCATCATTCCATATTGTACTAGGAAAGCTTTATGTAGGTTTTAGGGGGTGTCAGTCGAGGAACGAACCCAGGAACCTTCGCATGGGAGTAAATAGCGTTAATAGCGTGAAGTATTACCAGGACACTAACGTTACTCCTGAACTGGCAACATGTCATTAGAAAAAAATAAAATAAAGAGTGTACGTTAACGTTATATGAACACAAACCACGAGGACGGTATTAACGATAAGGCTAGCTAGCTACCAGTCCACAAATGCAATAACTTACAAAATATTCTTACTTACTCAATACTCTTGAACTGAATAGTTTGACACAAGTAACTAAACACGTAGTAGTACTTATTCAATTATTTTCAGGCTACATCGCTGCTCGGTATAGAAAAACACACTACTGTTGTCCTCCATTGAATAGGAAGGTGCACAAATCGACATACTGCCACCACCTGGTTACTCCAGGAACAGCGAGTTACATGCAGCAAAATGTCGAAATGTGTTGTCTCATACATTAGTGTTTGACATCATCGGTAAGAAAATAAATTCACAAAAAATATTAAAATTAGCATGGCGCCTGGCTCTTTTCCACAAGAGTGGACCTAAAGGTAGTTCCTTTAATCTATGTGGAAAAACGCGCGTCTGTTTAGTAACAGTAAATGCAAATAAATAAAATAAAATACTGTGTAAAGCATGTCACATTGCCATCGAGCACTTCCGTATTTAGTTGGAGATGCAAATATTTAAATGTACAAGCAGAGAGAGATAGAGAGAGGGCGAGAGACAGACAGACAGACAGACAGACAGACAGACAGACAGAGCTTGCCTCTGTTGTGATTGTATTAAAAGTCATTGGGTAAACGCTGACCACGTGATCTTCTTTCGACCGGAGTTTCCACGACAGCTGAGAGCGAATAGTCTTTTCTAACTGTAATATTGATCCCATTTCACTATAATATAAAGTTTCAGGTAATGGGAGACAAGAAGAGCCCCACAAGGTAAAAAATTACTGATATGCATAAATAGACAGTCCAGTGTGACAATTGTAAACATTACGTACGAGAAATGGATAAAGCTATTTGAATGTTCATGGCGGCGGAGCGGCTGGTGAATAGGGCAACTGTGTCAAATGAAACCTCGTTTTCTTTATGAACTGATTTTTAAGTTTGAAACGACCGTTACTGCCGTTTTCACTCTAAACGTATTAATCGTGCGCTTTTATTTACGTCACTCAAAGTGTGTATGTCCCTCTGTGTTTTATCTGAAGGCCAAAGCGGCAATCAAAGGCGTCCTCCGAGGATGGTTATTGGGACTGTAGCGTGTGTACGTTTAAGAACAGCGCCGAGGCATTTAAGTGTATGATGTGTGATGTCAGAAAGGGAACGTCAACAAGGTAAGGTACCCGTATTTTTGGGTCACCAAAGCATAGTACCGTGGCTGGAAAAGGGCACTGTTCTAGGAATAAATGTTGCCTGCAAACGCTTTCTCAGTGAAAGCATCCTTTCACTAGCAAGACCCATAGACGGATCATAATTCCATATTCCATTTGAGGAAAGCTTTATTTATTTTTGATTAGTTTTATGCCCCACTCAGCCAGTAAGGTGACAGTGTTCCTGGGTCAGTGGAATTAAGGAAGTAAGTCCATTATGCTCTTAAAAAGTTTGGCATCTCTGTGTTCGTCAAGATAAATAAATTAGAAAGGTCTTTGTTGGCTCTTATGTGTGCATGTGCCTGATTACAATTTCATTACAACAGTCATTTAGCAGACTGTTGTATCCAAAACAACTTGCAGTACAAGTATAAAGATGGGGGTTGGGGAATCTTTTTCAAGGTTACTTACACTACTATAAGTCACCTGCCGTGACTATAAGTCACCTACTGTAAGTACCCCTATTATTATTATTATTATTATTATTATTATTATTATTTATTTTTTTGAATTGTTAAATGCACCCAGGAAGCTCAGTGAAATATTTTATCCATTATGCTGCTCTTGATGTTTCTTGTCTCTCATAGAAGATGTTTATTACTTTAAGGCCAATGATTCATATTTCTCTCTTTCAGAAAACCAAGGCCTGTTCCCCAACTGGTTTCCCAACTGGTTTCCCAGCAAGTAAATCAGCAGTTTGCATCACCAACACAATCCAAAAAAGAGAAGAGAGAAAGATCAGAGAAAGAGAAGTGTGATAAAGACCCAGCAATTAAAAAGAACACTCACAAAAAGATGAGGTAATGAATTCATGTTTTGAAAAGCAACACTTCATTTGTTATTATTCTCGCACGTTCTAATGGCCTCTGTTGCTTTTATTCATGTTTTTCACTAGGCCCAGGTTAAAAAACGTGGATAGGAGCAGTGCCCAGGACCTAGAAGTTACCGTTGGAGACTTGACTGTTATTATTACAGACTTTAAAGAGAAGGCCAAGCCCACATCCACCTCAGCAAACGCAGCCTCAGCCGATAAACACAGTGGCTCCAGCTCGGACAATGCAGACCGAGGGCTCTCCAGGGCCTCTTCGCCACGCGGAGAAGGCTCTTTGGTCAATGGAGAGACCCACTAACCTCCCACGCTTCCTCTGCACTACCTTTAGTCTTCTGCAGCCTCCACACCCCAGCAAGGGAGCAATGCCATCCCTTGTAGGATGTGTGCCAATGTTACAATCTTCAGTTTTTTTGAGGGGGTTGGATTTATCACTGCCTCTATGTGATGAACAGACATTCAGGAGATGGGATTGTTGTCTCTCCTTACAGTACCAGTGAATCTGGGATGTACAGGGGCCATACGTCGGTGTTGATTGCTCTGAAAATGGACCATTGATAGTTCTGGTTGCAGAGAAAACTTTTATATGCATTACTGAAGAAAATGTGACACAGTCTAGGTATAATTTACTCTTACAATGTCTACAAATCAAATTATTTGCACTTAATATTGTGATCTTAAACATGGTTTTGAGCATTATTTGGGAATTTCTCAACGTATTAATGATCATATAATAGTTTACTACTGGAAACACTTTTTTTTAAATGCTTTTTGACTTTGCAATAATTCTGTTACTTTCCCACATGTCTAATGATTGAATGTTTAAGTACACATGCTTTCCCCTACTCTGTATTTTATACATCGTTTCACCAATTGTGGGTTATATTATAAAATATAAAATAAAACAAAAAGGCATAAATAAAATATTTATTACACTGATTTTAAAAAGAAAGCTTTGCTTTTCTGCACTGTTCTGGGTATGTTGCTAGTAGGTGTTGAGGATAGGTTTGTTTTGGCTTAGTACTGTGTGCCTGTAGGCTACTAGGTGGGTCGGGTCAAAGGTGATGCACGTCAACAACACAAAGTGGGTGGGAGTGGTGATAACGGTGCACACCACCTGCCTCGACTTGAAGTGACATGATCGGTGATGATGTTACTTTAGCCCCAATTAATCGCAATGCAAAATGCGATGCTATCTTCACGCACTTCTCCTATGTTTGGCGTTTGCCTTCTTTTCGCTGCTGTATGTGTTCAGACAAATTGCCACCACTTTAGAGGTTCCAGACGAATGGACCCTCAGGAAAGCCGGCAGAAAAAGCTATGACACGGCGCACGTCGTCAGGAAAGGCCCGGGAGTCGCAGGCCTTCAGGATCATAAAGAAGAGCTTGACAGGTAGTTATACTTGTTAGTATTAAAGGTTAGGTTCGACGTGAATTACAGTGATTGATTATCCTATTAGAAATGCATAGTTTTACCGTAGCGTCTATCGTAAATTAGTAAGAATTTTAAATATTAAAAACTAGCGTGTGTGAAATTAACCAGTTAACGTTACGTTAGCCTAGCGCTACCGGTAACTGTTAGCACTACGTAATTTATGTTAGCATTCTTGCTATTTTCGTATGAACAATGAAAAAACGTTTACTGTACAAACATGTTTGTAAGGTAGGTAGCAGTTAAACCACTTCTAGCTAGTCAAACAACTGTTAAGCCAATTGGTTAATCTTACTACTTTCCTGGCTTCGTACCTAACGTTAGATCTAGAAGTAACACCACCTGTTTGCTAAATTACCATTTTACATGCATACAAGTTCACTGCAGCTCCCTAAACGTACTTGCATGGCTAGCATGTCACGATTGAAAGATCCACAAGATCTGATGTTTTCATTCTGTCAGGTGTAATTCACTTTCAGTATCTTACTGGAATCCATATTGGAGTCTGCCTGCTGATGTTTGTGGAGTGAACTGCTTATTGGAATCACCTCTTGGGTATGATTGATTTCATGTGATTCCAGTCGCCTTTACTAATCCTGTAACAATTTAACTTTCACCACCAAATCCCACAACAGCCTACAACAGGTAGGGCCTATAACATGTTAATAATTACCCATCGTTTTACAATCCTTCATTGACTGTTCCATTCCTACAGAACTGAGCCCCTGTCCATTCGCTGACAGCTTATCTTCTTCCCTTTGCTAATTTGCCCGGCTTTTGCTGTTAAAGGTGCCATCATTACAATCTCAACTATGCACGGTTAGTGGTTACTCATTGACTTGGCTTTGTTTCTCTCTGCTCAAGGAAGAAGGCAACCTTTGTGGTCAAGCCAAGCAGAGATGAAAGGATGCACCTGGCTGTGGTGGCCTGCGGCCCCAGGCTGGATGAGACCCTCACCATGCTGAAATCCGCTGTTCTCTTTAGCCAAAAGCCACTGCACTTCCATATCTTTGCTGAGGACCATCTGCACCAAAGTTTCAGAGATGCTGTGAGTGAGGACAGGATAGATACAATGCTATGTATGATTTTTAGGTTACTGTCTACATATGAAGGTTGGTGGCCTAAAACCTTTTTTATGTAATTGTTTCTTCTTTAAGCTGGACTCCTGGCCCATCATGGTCCAGCGCCAGTTTAACTTCACAATCTACCCCATCACCTTTCCTAGTGAGAATGCCAAGGAATGGAAGAAGCTCTTCAAGCCATGCGCTTCTCAGAGGCTTTTCCTACCAGTAGGTCTTGCTCTTGGCGTGCAACAGCCCACAACAAACCAGTGCTGCCACAGAATTGCGTATATGCTAAATGTACTCAGACCCGTGTCATCTTTGATTTCCAGCTGATCCTTAAGGATGTGGACTCTCTGCTCTATGTGGACACAGACATCCTTTTTCTACAGCCTGTGGAGGGGATCTGGGCGTTGCTCTCCCACTTCAACCCCAGCCACTTGGCCGCCATGGCTCCAGAGCATGAAGAGCCACGCATTGGTTGGTACAACCGCTTTGCCCGCCACCCTTACTATGGCAAGACTGGCATCAACTCGGGGGTCATGCTCATGAATATGACGCGCATCAGGACGACATATTTTAAGGTAATTTGTGAACGTGACATGCCTTCTTAAGAGATTCTCAATTAAATTGTGAGTGGCGCACAACCCTGCGCTCCAGCCTTATCGAAAAATGCCAACAGTATGCTCAGAAAAACAAGAAATGGACAGAAGAAGCTAAGAACTAGCTAATCGAGCTTAAATGGCCAAGTTGAACACTCAACTTGGCCAATTGTTTCGGTTCAGGGCTGCTGATGTGGTCAACCACCTGCCACACCCCTACTATGCTAGTGACTTAGCGAAAGTACTTATGGGATGAGATTGCTAAAAATGTATGTAGCCTATTTTAAACAATGTTTCTCAGTTTCTTTTACATTGTGTAAAAAAAAAAAAAAAAAAAGAAAGATGTATCTATGATCTGCAGCATTCGCCTGCGCTTCGTACCTGTGGCTCCTGTCAGCAACCAGCTGTGATGTGATTTGCCATGACACACTCCCTCTCATGTTCTATAGCTTTTTTCTTCCGTGCCTAAGTCGACAAGACTAGCTTGGACCCTGTCGAGTGGTACGACTATCATAAAGTTGAACACTTTCTCAACACATTTGCTTAATATCACTTTCTCAAGCCCATTTGCTTGATATCACTTCCCCTTTCAGTGCTGCAGTTGCAGGTGGTTAACCGCCCGCCAACACCCTTACTATCAAATTAATATTCTAATAAACTATAATGCCGGGCAGTCCGTTAAATTAAACTACTAGACATGATGTAAAACTCATGTCAGGTTTATTGACCAAACTACTGATTTCAATATTAGATGTCTGCCAGTTGATTGTGCCGTCATTTTCTCCCCTAAATGCTTTGCTACGGCTAACTCTTGTCTTGTGAGATTATTGTGATAGCTGTAGCTAAATGACAGCTATAAGCAACAGTGTTTTTGGTAAGACAACAATCAGTGGCATATATACAGTATATAATATAGAGTCTTCGTCTACCATGTATGTCTTGTCTCATATATTTGATAATCGTGGTAGCGTTATGTTTCTTCAGATAAGATAGCATTCAAACCTAGGTTAAAAACATAAATATGTTAAATATAAATTACGATGCCATCTTAAGGGCGGGAATGTTTTGAAACCCCAAATTATTGTTGCAGTAGTACCAGCCTTAACCACTGGAGGTCACTGTTGTTTTTTCGTTCTATACAATGAGCTATAAAAGTGAAACATTTGGTTTAAGGCTAGGCACTTTTTTTTACGGCACACACAAGGTAGACTCAATGTGCTTCACATAAAACACGCTATACAATAAAACAGGATTTTAAAATAATTTAAAAATTGACATTTAAGTGCAAGGCTTGCAGTTTAGCAGAAAGGAATGGTGAACATTAACAGTTTTAGTCTGGATTTAAAAGTAGTCAAATCTTCTGGAAGTTTATTCCAGCTATTTGTTGCGTAGTAGCTAAATGCTGCGTCTCCATGTTTTGTTTTGAATCTAACAGACCGGTCCCAGATGACCTGAGGGGTCTAGAGGGTTCATATTGTAAAAGCATTTCAGTGATTTATTTCAGACACACCGGGAGCTAATGCAGGGATTTGGGAATTGGTGTAATATGCTCAAATGTTTTTGCCTTTGTTGGGACTCTAGCTGCAGTATGCTGAAAAATCTGTAGCTGCCTAAGCTCTTTTTTAGGGACACCTGAAAAGAGACAATAGTCTAACCTACAGGTAATAAAGGCATGAACAAGTCTTGTTTGGGCATGAGTCTTCTAAGTGTTGCTATGTTTTTAAGGTGATAGTAGGCTGAAATTTAGATCTGAATCTGATAACAAGATTTCTGGCTTGGTTTTCAAAGACAGGGAATCAAGGTGTAAGCTAATTTTTAGCCTTTCTTCTTTGGCACCAAAGATAATATCAGTTTTATCCTTATTTAGTTTTAGGAAATTCTGGCACATCCAGTCATTGACTTGCTCAATGCACTGGCACAGCAAATCTATAGGATGATAGTCATTTTGAGCTATATCGATTTTGAGTGTCATGCTCATAACTATGGTAAGCAATATTGTTATTTTGCATAATTTGGCCTAACGGGAACATGTAGAGGTTGAATAGAGACTAGTGTTGTCACGATACAAACATTTTGTTTCGATATGGTACCAAGTCATGAATTTCTACAAAAGGGGAAACTCTTAAAAATCATTATTGTGCTTTATTCCAAACCTCCAAACAACATTTTCAGTCACAACACAATCTTTTACATTTTATAGCATTAATAATTGCATTATTGTAGTCATAACGTAGTGTTATTAAAGCTTTTACATGGTATGTAGTAATGATGTCCCCTGCACTTGAGTTTGTGAATTCTTTGATAGTTAACTTTATTTTTTTTGCAACCAGATATCCATTATTAAACAGCGTTTAATAAGACTCAATACACCTCCTTGGCCTAGGTCTGCACTCTACTGAGCGCATGTTCTAGTAATACTATATATATATATATATATATATATACACACACACACACATTTACAGCATTTAGCAGACGCTTTTATCCAAAGCGACTTACAATTAGTACATTTGTTGAACCGTTGAACCGGTTAACCACCAGTTTTGCAAGTAGATAACATTCTCCTAGAAAATGGACAGCATCATTTAACAAGGTTACTGACAAAAATGTAGGCTACATGCCATGATTATCATTACCAGTACTGATTGAGTATAAATTGATCATTTGTTGTTGTTGTTGATCTGCATAAGTTTGTGAATGCCTGATTTATTTTAAATTTTTCTTCTTGGTGCCAATGTGAATGTTGCGTTTGCATAGAGATGATACATTGGTAAGTTAGCGAAGAAGATAAAGCAAAATTAGATGTTATCATTGCCCCTAATTGCCTCGTCAAACTCCGATGGTGGGGGTAAAAAATATAGCTTGTCATCGACGTGATCCCTCCCTTGGTTTGCACCAAGGCTTGCCCTCACTGTTAGCGGTGTAAGCGAAATATTTCCATCAGATTTTTCTACAAGCCGCAGCAAGAGGCCAAGAGCACTCGAACCTGCAGCCATGCCTCTTGGTTTGTCACATCACATGAAAGCTGCAACGTGCATGAGAGAAAGAAACTGCACGCCCACAGGGAGTGGAAGCAGAGCGCTGCACATACACAGGAAATACGGCTCTTATTAAAATACTGTCATTCTAATAATATCGGTTATCATTTTTAACGTCAGTGAATCACTGTACCTTTCTAGTATCGGTATACCGCGCAACAATAATAGACGCCCCCAGGATTGACCCATGGGGGACTCCACATGTAATGTTAGTTAGCTCAGATCCATAGTTGAGGTCTAATTACAATATTTACAGAGGTTTCTTGTTTCCTAAGTTTGTTATTTCATGTAACCCATCATGATGTGAATGCTGTTATAACAAAGTATGTTTTTGCTCCATCAGAATGACATGACGGTAGTATCTCTACAGTGGGAGGAAATGCTAATGCCCCTTCTACAAAAATATAAACTCAACATTACTTGGGGTGACCAGGACCTGCTCAATATCATATTTCACCATAATCCAGGTTGGTATAGGCAGATATGGTTTTAATGGGAGCGATGGATACTTCAGATTCAGGGCACTGCTGATTCACTTCAAAAGCATTTGCCCTTTTGATTGACACCCCATTAATTGGTTCACTATTTTATACGTGCGGTTCCTTTTCTATCCCATAGAAAACCTATTGGTCTTCCCCTGCCAGTGGAACTACCGTCCAGACCACTGTATCTATGGCAGCAACTGTCACCAGGCAGAACAAGAAGGTGTCTTTATTCTCCATGGTAACCGAGGTGTTTACCATGATGACAAGCAGCCGGCATTCCGAGCCGTCTATGAGGCCATCCGGAAGGTAGGGACATCTTAAAACTGTCCCAGACACATTCCACTTTCTGTTTTTGAGTTTCTAAAGAGGAAAACTGAGCCATTAAAAAATCTTGCTCCAAGGATTTTATATTACTCGGCGGTGGCACTCTAGGCCGCTATTCTTGTATTATCAGTAGCCTACATCCCTCCACAAACAGTTGAGAATGCTTCATCAGTGCCTCTTTTTCAGAATAACATCTGTCCTTTATCCTGTTAGTCTGCTTTAGATGTCCTAAAGCAGACTAATCTAAACCCATGCTTCTCAGTCCATGGAACAATTCAAAGACTTCAGCCTCTTACGGTTTCCCATCCCACACATCGTTTCACACAGAGGAGCAAGCTAGTCGGCTAGAGAGAGCTCTCCCTTCTCCACCGGCGGCCTGCCTTCGCTCTGCTCCCTGGTCAGTGTGAAGGCAGCAGTCAGGGGGAGGGAGCAAAGCTTCATTAGCTGATGTCCATCCATTATAACCACTAAGCCCAGAGCAGCGGCTATCAGCGCGGGCCAATGTTCTCAGCCATTAAGTAAACGAGTCGGCCTCATTACGGAGCACCGCGCCATACATCTCTCAGACAGCGAAAACAACATGGACGCAGCATTCAACACAGCACGCGCCGCAGTCCACCCTAACCCGCTCAAAAGATAGCTTTGCACAGCGATGGAGAAACGACATCTGTGCTCTGGAAAGGGGATGGGGTATTCATTTTGATTTAAAATGATAATTAGAATGATGCTTCGTCTAACATTAACTTCATGTTCGATGTCGTATGTGGTCATCCTATGCAAATGTATCGTTTTGGCCACAAGGGGGTAGGGTGAGTGAAAGCGGGTCCCTGTAAACGCGTGCACACATGCACAGGAGTGTGCATGGCCGTGTACTTTGGATAGTCTAGTGGTCTAGGTGTTGGACTCCCAGCCAGAAGGTTGTGGGTTCGAGCCCCAGAGTTGGCCTACCTGTAAGCATCCTTGAGAAAGATGCCTAACCCCTACCTGCTCCATGTAATAGCAGCATGTAATTGTAAGTCGCTTTGGATAAACGCTAAATGACCCAATTGTATTGGATTTGCATTCAAACACAATGGCGATGCGACTTTTGCTGAAAGTAGTTCCCTTCAACAAAAGGGAGTTCATGGCAAGTGGCAGCAAAACGGTACAGGTATAAAACATTGTGTAATGACACTAGTTCTTACACACTCCCTGATTAGTGGCTCTATTAGCCCTGATCCAACACCTTCGCCGTTTCTTAGCCATCCGGAAGCCTCTAGCAGGCAACACTTATTTCCACTCCAGCAAGATCTCCTTAGTCAGCTAGTCTCCCTGGGCAGGAGCTCCCAGCAGCCAGTGCAGGAACTGGCAGTAAAGAGGCCAACCATTACCCTGCTTGGCCCACAGAAGAGTTGTAAAATCTTTAGTGCTGATGCTATGTTGAGACACCATGATGGCTATATGGAACACCCCCCAGCATCCACATAAAAATCGATAGAAGACTGTTAATGGTGCTTTATAGCCTGCTGTTGTTTATGAAAGATAATAAAGAAAGTGTGCTTTGAGTGACCTAATGCTTGGCCAAACGGGAGTCAAATGAGACCCCATAAAATAGTGATTTCCTCTTATTTACTGTGGATGTAAAACAAGGGCGTGCGCTAAGAATATAAAACAGCCTGCTTCTAAATTCTTTGCAACAATGTCCAAGCGTTGACTAGTAAAATTTGAGTTTTATCCCGTTTGTTGACATACTTTACATCACAAAAGTACACCGCTGTAGCTTTTAGTAAAGTGGTGATGACTTAGTGAGCATTTGTGCTTATCTGTTTTTGTGGTAATTGATATTCATTTCCCGCACTCTTTCAATTGACAATGTGACTCAAATCCTGGATGATTGTCCCAAACCGGCATTGATAATTGTGTTACTTTGTGCCACTCGAATGCAAAAATCGAATACAAAGATGCAATTATCTGATCACACAGATGAGGATACAAAACAGTTTTTGAGAAAAAGGCTATTTCCAACACTGCCGTTGGATGGATGCACCTAGATTATTTGTCAGGTTCCCTCCACAATATCCAAATAAACAGTGTTTAGAAATGGCAAGGATATGTGGGGGGAAAAGATGTGCTGAATTTAAATAGCCACAGAGATGTATTGTATAAAGGGCACTGTGACGCAATACTAAGTGGTAAAACCTGACACATAGGATTAGGTGTGACCTCAGCCTGGGCTTCTGTTTTCCCCCACAGTACCCATTTGGCGAGGACATGGTGGCCGAGCTGCTTGTGCCGCTGCAAGCAACGCTTCAGGCCACCACGCATACCTACTGTGGGAGGACCAGTCACCTGTTTAGCAAGAGGCTACAGCAAAGCATCCTGTCCATTGGAGAAGATGCTACACAGAGAAGATGATCTGCCCGGGATGCCATTACCACTCTGTCATTAATTACCGAAGCCTTGTAGGGATGATGAGCTGGAAGACAGCCAGCTCCAAAGAAGACAGCTCAGGCCTACTTTGATTTGCAAAGACGTTGCATCTAAATGGCAACTCTTCTAATATTAGGGAAGAGCTCTCTTCTCCCTCAAATATTTAGCTCAGGTTGGTACGTACAGTATATCCTGTGTGTATAGATATTATAAATGTTATGAGTAGTCCTATTCATTCCTGAAAATCGGGAAATCTTTTTTTTCTTTTCTTTTTTCAACAAATTGACAATCTCGTTAAGAGCCTGTTACCAGGCTGTATGTCTTACACAATTTAGCTATTCAAACAAGGACTGAACTTTTTAAAGTACTTTTGTAACCAACCTGAATATATCAGTATTTATTTGCATCTCGGGGAGCAGGTCTACCACACAGCAGTTAATAACATGTATGTGGAATATGTGTCATAATAACAAGGGGTTTCTATCCTATATCCAGGGGTATGTGTGGCATGTGTGCCAATCAGCAACTACTCTTGCCAACCTGATGTCAAATACATTTGCACTGTTGGTTTATGAAATCCATTATTAAGAGGAAAATCGTGTATTTTTTTTTTTTCTTCTAAACTTGTGAACCACCATGATACTGGACCTGTGTTGATCAAATGTATGAAAAGTATTATTGAAACTTTTATGTAGCCTGACAATTTGTCATTGAACACTTGAGCATTTAATCATTTGAAAACCTCCAGTTGTCTCAATATCATTGTGTTTGTGCTTCTGTTAATGTTTAGGGTTTCCGCGGGTCCTTTTTATAATTTAAAGTCTAAAATCAAATAATGGGAATTTTAGGCCTTTTTAAAATGTCTTAAATACGATTTTGACTGGTCTCTAAAAATGATTGTATTATGAAATTAACGTTACTTTTATAAAGTTGCATTAAAATTTGTTTGAATATGTTTTGGGGGAAAATGTGTATCAATCACACTGTTGCAAAACAAAAAAGGTCAGAATTTATCGGAGCACACCCAGCTATGTGTCGCAATGTGGTGTGTGGGCTTCAAGTAATTCAGGGACTCGATTTTCCTTCATATCCTTTGTACTTATTTTGCCAGTATGGACATGAAATTGATCTTAAAATTGAATTCATATTGGTCTCAAAAAGGTTTTTAAAATGTTACTTGTTGAAACCTGCGGAAACCCTGAGTTATCTTCTGTCTTAATGTATGTTACTGCATTATTGCGTAAGGTATAGCTCTGGAGTTCACCCAAAATCTGTCAGTAATTAGGATTCACCCAAAAATAAACCAAAATGTGCAAATTCTAGGAAATTTTATGTAAAATATTAAATATTTCAAAAGTTATTAACGTTGCATTTGTATGCTTACGGATCTGTAGGAGTAGAGAGGAAGTCTTGTGATGATGGTTTTGCAACCAGTGTGCCTTTTAAACAGATTTCCTTGTTGCTCAAGGGATTCCCAAAGAAGCATGAACCATGACCAAGAAGGCATCAGCAAGCTGAAAATGAGAAATCAATGTGTGTGAAGACTTCAGAAAAGCCGGTAGAAATGGCCAGCTGTGGAATAGGCAACGGGCTGAGTGAATATCAAATGTTTTCTATAGCAGCAAGAGGTAACGTACAGACTTGAATATTTTGCTGTGAAGACACTGCAGCGTGAGTGAGGGGAAACTCCCTATCACACAGAACTAAGCTGTATTCAGGACCTTTTCAGGCCTGTTTATATTCTAGTCACATTCTAATGCAATGCTGTTATTACTACTGACTAAACAATTACTTCATGATGTAAAGCAGGCAGGTGTAGCAAAGAGGGAACTTTCCTAATGAATCATGAAGCCAACTCCCCATTGTAGATTGGCTTACTGTGTACTGTAACCGCCTATGGCTTATATTTTTAATAACGGAACTCGTGACAGATACATATTCATCTAACTGCTTTTTCAATCCTTTCAACAAATAAGCCTCTGAGGGGGTTGTAGATTCATAATGCAGTTTGCAGTGCGCACACCAATATCCTGAAAAAGCCAATTAATTTCTTCCACACTAGATAGATTTTCAGACTTATAATTTATAACAGCACAACCTTGCACACATTGGATGTGTACAAGTTCACAAGCGTATTCACTTTTCAGGAGAAACGGCTAATGGCATTCTGACAAGAAGTGGCAATGGATTATTCATGTAACTGCGTGCACCACTTGCCTCAATGTTGTTAAATAGTGGTTTAAATCCCAGGTATAAGTTCAATCAGTTGGAAGGCAATGGCCCAAGAGCAATAGTGAAGAGAGTGACTATATATAATAGGATTGATAATATTGTGCCCTAAATGTCAGTTCACTGCAGATGTGAGCTTCTGGTTTCATTCTCATTCGCGATTCCTTATGCCAGTTCATTATGGTTAACTTTTGACATTCACTATATTGATAGTTTTATAGGGCATTCAGAGTCAGCTTCTCAAAACAGTGTTACTAAAACTAAACTAAAATTATGTTATTTCTATTCAGCTCTTCCCTGGGAGGATGAACAGAACAGCAGTAGGACCATACACAAAAATTAAGGGAACACTGAAATCACACACAAAACAAAATATATTAAAGGGCCAGTGTGTAGTTTTTAGTGACATCTAGTGGTGATTGTTGCGAATTGCAAACAGCCAGTCGCTCACGGC